>PRKT01001109.1:112685-130134 GCA_003671525.1 Saccostrea glomerata
GTGAGGAGGGGGTGTATACATATTCTGAAAATAAATTATTGCCTTGAAATCTGATCTTTGCTACTAATCAGTCATTTATGATGAAATAAAATTTATGATAAAATTTCCAACATTTTGACATCTTGTGGCCTCTTGTGGTTCCTTTGGGTTGGGGTGCAGAACAAAATTCAATTGTTCGAAAGTTGTTACATGATACTCAGGTGACCTATAGGGCCCATGGGCCTCTTGTCTTTTTGACACATTTGTGCAGCTGAGCTTTTTATTACTCAATAAAATTCCAATAATTTATAGTTTCCATTCACTTAGTATCTTTTCATTGGATGCAAATATTGAATTGATATTTTATTCAAATATTCAACATGAAAATGCCAAGGCCAAGTCATGAATTTGCTATAATGGAACAATTATAATGCCACCCTTCAAAGAATGAGGGCATTGTTGCAACCACTTGAAGAAACGTCGCAAATATCAAATATCCTGGTACTAAAACTGGTACTGGTTTGTACATATTTTGTCAGCGCAACTCCTCATAAATTTGACTTTTGTTCGAGTGTGGCTAAAAGAAGATATATTTTTTAGGTTACTGAGCCGAAGGCTCAGATGAGCTTTTTTGATCACATTATGTCCGTCGTCCTTCCGTCTGTCTAGCTGTCTGTCTGTCCGTCTGTAAACTTTTTACATTTTCGACTTCTTCTCAAGAACCACTGGGCCAATTTTGACCAAACTTGGTACAAAGGATTCTTGGGTGAAGGGGAATTTAAATTATCAAAATAAAGGGCCAAGTCCCCTCACAAGGAGAGATAATCAAGAAAAGACAAAAATAGGGAGGGGTTATAAAAAAATCTTCTTCTCAAGAATCAATGGACCAGAAAAGCCGAAACTTATGTGGTAGTGTCCTGGGGTAGTGTAGATTCTAAATTGTTTAAATCATGACCCTGGAGGAAGGGCGGGGCCACAATGGAGAATCAAAGTTTTAAACAGAAATATATGGGAAAAATCTTTGAAAATCTTCTTCTCAAGAACCAATGGACTGGAAAAGCTGGAACTTATGTGGATGTTTCTTGGAGTAGTGTAGATTCTTAATTTTAAAAATCATGACCCCCAGGGAAAGGGCGTAGCCACAATGGGGATTCAAAACTTTACATTGAAATATATAGGAAAAATCTCTGAAAATCTTCTTTTCAAGAACCACTGGGCCAGAAAAGCTGAAACTTATGTGGAAACATCCGGGTATAGTGTAGATTCTAAATTATTCAAATCATGACCCCCCGGGGAAGGGCAGGGCCACAATGGGGAATCAAAGTTTTACATAGAAATATATAGGAAAAATCTTTGAAAATCTTCTTCTCAAGAACCATTGGGCCAGAAAAGCTGAAACTTGTGTAGAAGTATCCTGGGGTAGTGTAGATTCTAAATTGTTCAAATAATGATCCCCGGGGGAAGGGCGGTGGCAACAATTGGACAGTTTTACATAGAAATATAGGAAAATCTTTTGAAAATCTTCTTCTCAAGAACCACTGGGCCAGGAAAAATGAAACTCATGTGGAACAATCTTTGGGTTAAGTGTAGATTCAACCCCCGGGGGTAGGGTGGGGCCAAAATGGCCGATCAAAGTTTTACATTGGAATATGTAGGAAAAATCTTTAAAAATCTTCTTCTCAAGAACCACTTGAACAGGAAAGATGAAACTCATGTGAAATTATCTTCGAGTAGTGTAGATTCAAGTTTGTTCAAATGGGAGCCAGTCAAAGCGCTCCCTAATAAAAACATCCCGGTCAAAGTGTCCCCTAACTTTAGTCAAAGCGTCCCCTGATTTTAGTCAAAGCGCCCCCTAACATATTTTTATAGAAAAAATACCGCCCCCAAATATTGGTCAAAGCGTCCCCTGATTTTAGTCAAAACGTCCCCTGATTTTGGTCAAAGCGCCCCCTAACAATTACATATTTTTACAGAAAAAAATATATTTATAGAAACAATCGTTACTGTCCCAAAGAAATTAGTCAAAGCTTCCCCTGATTTTAGTCAAAACGTCCCCTGATTTTGGTCAAAGCGCCCCCTAACAATTACATATTTTTACAGAAAAAAAATATATTTATAGAAACAATCTTTACTGTCCCCAAGAAATGGTCAAAGCGTCCCCTGGATTTGGTCAAAGCGACCCCTACTTTTACAGGGAAAAAAACGTTTCAAGTCAATCCCAAAGCAATGGTCAAAATGTCCCCTGATTTTGGTCAAAGCGCCCCCTATAGAATTAACTGCCAAACAATGATAATATAATAAATACAAAACAGTTTTATTCCGTAACATGTTTGTAAAAATATTAGGGGGCGCCTTGACCAAAATCAAGGGACACTTTGACCAAAATCGGGGACGTTTTGACCATTGCTTTCCAGACGATATTTCCTAAGAAAAAATGTTAAGGGGCGCTTTGACCAAATCAGGGGACGCTTTGACCAATATTTGGGGGCGGTTTTGTAACATCATTTTACTATAAGGGGCGCTTTAACCAAAAACAGGGGACGCTTTGACCAAAATCAGGGGACGCTTTGACCAATATTTGGGGACGGCTTTGTAACATCATTTTACTGTAAAATTCTATAAGGGGCGCTTTGACCAAAATTAGGGGACGCTTTGACCAAATTAAGGTGACGCTTTGACCAAAATCAGGGGACGCTTTGACCGGGACGGTTTTATTGGGGGGCCCTTTGACCGGATTTCATTCAAATCATGACCCCCAGGGGTAGGATGGGGACAAAATGGCCGATCAAAGTTCTACATAGGAATATATAGGAAAAATCTTTTAAAATCTTCTTCTCAGGTACCATTGAGACAGGAAAGGTGAAACTTATGTGAAATTATCCTCTGGTAGTGTAGATTCAAATTTGTTCAAATCATGACCCCTGGGGTAGGGTGGGGCTAAAATGGCTGATCAAAGTTTTACATAGGAATATATGGGAAAAATCTTTTAAAATCTCCTTCTCTAGAACCATTGAAACAGGAAAGATAAAAGTCATGTGAAATTATCTTCGAGTAGTGTAGATTTAAGTTTTTTTGAATCATGACCCCCAGGGGTAGGGTGGGACAAAAATGGCGGATCGAAGTTTTACATAGGAATATATACAGAAAACTTTTAAAATCTCTTTTTCAAGTACTTTAAAGCCATGATAAGAGATATTTATATGGAATCATCCTCAGGTAGTGTAGACTCTAGTTTGTTCAAATTATGACACCTTGGTGTAGGTGGGGCTAAAATGGCTGATCAAAGTTTTGCGTAGGAATAATTGGGGAAATCTTTAAAATCATCTTCTTAAGTACTTCAAAGCCATGATTAGAGATATTTATATGGAATCATCCTCAGGTAGTGCAGATTCTAGTTTGTTCAAATCACAACTCCAAGGGATAGGGTGGGGCCACAATGGGGGATCAAAGTTTTACATTAAAATATATTTAAAAGTCTTCTTATCAAGAATAGCAAAGCCATGAATAGAGAAACTAGTACAGTATTTATATTGAAGCATTCACAGGTAGTGTAGAATTAAATTTGTTAAAATCATAACCCCAAATGGTAGGGTGGGACCACAGTGGTGGATCAAATAAAGGAAAATCCCAAGAACAGAAAAGCTATGTTTAGTCATACTGGCGTGTAAGCTTCCTCATTTATTGAAGATTTAAATTTGTTCAAATCATGGCCCTTTAGGATAGGGAGGGAAACAATGGGAATCAAATTCAAATTATTACAAAATATATATAGGAACAAAATGTTTAAAAAAGAATTTTTTTTTATCAATAACAAAAAAGTCATATGCTGTATTAATATGAAGGCATTCTCAAATAGTATTAAAATTGAAGCCCCCCCCCACCCCCTCCCCCATAAATAGATATTTCCGTCTCTGATCTGATATGTGTTTTTCCTATCCGATATGCTCAGGTGAGTGATATGGCCCATGGCCCTTGTTCATCTTTGTACAACTTACTACATTCCTGTATGTTTTTGTCCTCCATATTTCTTCGATTCCACCATATTTACTTGAAAATTTTTGGTCACCTGTACCTGTTATATAAGCCTGGTACATTTGTTTCACTTGAGTGATTTTCTAGCCTGGCTGTCAACATGTACACATCTCGGAGAGCATAGTTGTCATGCATCCATAAACTGACCAATTACATGTTTTAAAAGTTAAATCCAACAAAAACTTGAACTATACTGAGAAGTAAATTATTTTTGAATGCATTTGCTGCAGCAAAACAGCAAAACAGCAAAAACAGCAAAAACTAGTTGGATATGCATGCATGCAGGTCAGGAATACACATCGAACGCAATGATAAGGATATTTACCTGAATACTGCTATCGTTACAGGGATGTGCACATGTTTCAAGAAATATCCTACTTTACTTTTATTGAAATATACATCTCAGAAGTCATGTAATCCATTGATAACTGAACAGTAAAAAATTGTCACCACATAGCACTTAGACACACATGGTCCACGACGATCAGTCTATTGGTCAGGGAAAATTTCAAAGGTGGAAAGCTTACTTGTATTTTGGTTGATTGAAATCAATATAGTGTATATTGATGTATATATATATATATATATATATCATATAGTGATGTTTTAAAATTATTTCTTTTTCACTTGTTCTTCATCTGTTGGTCTCTCCCCTTTTAACCTCACCTGAGCCGAAGGTTCAAGTGAGTTTTTATGATCAAATTTTGATCATTGTCTGTTGTCATTTTTGTTGTAAACTTTATCATCTTCTTCTCAAGAACCGCTGGGCCAATTTCAACCAAAATTGGCACGAAGTATACATATATGTACTTGGGTGAAGGGAATTCAAATTTGTTCAAATGAAGGGCCACGCCTTTATTTAAGGGGAGATAATTAAGAAATAATGAAAATTTAGTGGTATATTTCAAAAATCTTCTCAAGAACTACTGTGCCAGGAAAGATGAAACTTATAGGGAAATATCCTCAGGTAGTGTAGATTTAAGTTTGTTCAAATCATGAAGCCCGGAGTAAGGACTGGGCCACAATGGCCAGTGAAAGTTTTACATAGAAATATATAGGAAAATTCTTTAAAAATCTTCTTTTCAAGAATAGCAATGTTAAAATCAGGACCCCTAGGGATAGGGCAGGGCTACAATGGCAGATCAAAGTTATACGTAGAAATTAATATGGAAATTCTTTAAAAATCTTCTCCTCAAGAATAGCAAAGGCATGAATGTTCATATTTATACAGAAGCATTCTCAGGTAGTGTAGATTCAAGTTTGTTAAAATTATGACCCCTTGGGGAAGGCTAGGGCTACAACATTGAATCTAATTTTTGCATAGAATTGTGTAGAAAATTCTTTAAAAACCTTCTTATTAAGAATGGCAAAGCCATGATTAGTCATACTCAAGGGGAAGCATACTCAGGTGTGTAGATTCACATTTATTCAAGTCGTGACCCCTTGAGGTAGGGTGGGGCCACAATGTAAGTTTAAATGTTAAGGGCAAGAAATCCACAGGTAGTCAAAGAAATATGCCTTAGTTAGTGTAGATTGAAGTTTGTTCAAATTATACCCTCTCCCTTTTAAGGATTGGTTGGGACCAATTTTGTGTTTATACTTTTCAAGTTTTCTGCTTTTTAGGTCACCTGAGTAACTCAGGTGACCTATTGCTATCCGTTTTCATCCATCGTCGTCCGTCGTGTGTTAACATTTGAACATTTTCAGCTTCTCCTCTGAAACCACTGAACCAATTTCAACCAAATTTGGTATACAGCATTTATGGGTGGAGGGGAACAAAAATTATGAATTTCATGGTCCCCACCCCCCTGGGGCCTGAGGGGTGGGGCCAAAACCACTAAAATTATTGCAATCTTTAAAAATCTTCTTCTTTACTCCTGGACATCAAGCAGGCAAACTGTTGGCATGAATGTAATGAGCATTGAGTCCTCTACCAAAATTGTGAAATTCATGGCCCCAGGGTCAGGGGTTCTAGTGCTAGGATGGGGCTCTATAGATTATATAGTGAAAATGCATTATTTCTTTGAAAATCTTCTTCTCTGCTCCTGGGAATTAAATTAACTAACTAAGAACATAGTTATGATGAGCAAGAGCACTTTTTCCAGATTGTGAATTTTATGGCCCCAGGGTCAGGGGTTCTGGTGTTAGGGCGGGGCTCTATAGATTATATAGTGAAAATGCATTATTTCTTTGAAAATCTTCTTCTCTGCTCCTGGGTATTACATAAACTAACTAAGCACAGAGTTATGATGTGTAAGAGTGCCTCCTCCAGATTTGTGAATTTTATGGCCCCAGGGTCAGGGGTTCTGGTGTTAAGGTGGGGCTCTATAGATTACATTGTGAAAATGCATTAATTCTTTGAAAATCTTCTTCTCTGCTCCTGGGTATTAAATTAATTAACTAAGCACATAGCTATGATGAGCAAGAGTGCCTCTTCCAGATTTGTGAATTTTATGGCCAAAGGGTTAGGGGTTCTGGTGTTAGGGCGGGGCTCTATAGATCATATAGTGAAAATGCATCATTTCTTTGAAAATCTTCCTTTCTGCTTCTGGGTATTAAATAAACAAACTAAGCACATAGTTATGATGTGTAAGAGTGCCTCCTCCAGATTTGTGAATTTTATGGCCCCAGGGTCAGGGGTTCTGGTGTTAGGGTGGGGCTCTATAGATTATATAGTGAAAATGCATTTATTCCTTGAAAATCTTCTTCTCTGCTTCTGGGTATTAAATAAACTAAGAACATACATGTAGTTATGATGAGCAAGAGTGCCTCTTCCAGATTTGTGAATATTCTGGCCCCAGGGCTAGGGGTTCTGGTGTTAGGGCGGGGCTCTATTGATCATATAGTAAAAATACTGTAGAAGTACTTTTTTCCGCATGGTATTAATTTACGCTATGAATGCGGTCAAAAATTTTCCACGGAAATTTGTCCAAGCGTACTTAATATAAATGTAAGGCATATAGTGACAGTCTTAGAAATCCGCTTAATTTTCTACGTGTGCATTAAACAGAAATTGAAATTACGCGAAATTATGACCCTGTGGAAAAAAAGTACGTCTACAGTACATTAATTCTTTGAAAATATTTTCCTTTGCTTCTGGGTTTTATGCCAATGATCCAAGTATATATATATTTATGATGAAGAAAGGTGCATCTAGCAAAGTTTTTTTTTATGCCCCCAGGGTCAGAGGGGGAGGGAGGTTATATAGTCTGAAAATAAATTAATGCTTTGAAATCTGCTCTTTAGTATTAATCAACCATTTTATGATAAAATTTGCAAAATTTTGAAATATGTGGCCCATGGGTCAGTGGTGCCTTTAAGGTGAGGTGCACAACTGGGTATAAAGTGTGAGTGCATTTTCTCTTTGTTACTCTGATCTACTTCTGGGTATTAAGTAAATAGAGTATGCATGCTAAGTTAATAATTATGAGGAGCAATGGTGCCTCAAAATTGTAAATTGTGAATTTCATGGCCTCTGGTTTAAAACACGAACCAAATTCAATTGTTTGAAAGTTGTTACACAACACTCAGGTGACCTATAAGGCCCGTGGGCCTCTTGTTTTTCAAGCTGCAGTGCTCAGGTGAGCAATGTGACTCATGGGCCTCTTGTTATGTAAGGGACAAAAGTTCACTTAATTTGATTTTTTTTAATCTAGGTACGAGTAACATACCTTGAAGTGACTAAGTCTGCTTGGAGCAAAATTAAAACCACCCCCGGTAATAAAACTGGATCTATGAAATATGAGGAAGGGGAGCAGCCTAGATTTTTCTACAGTAAACGATACAATTTTTTAAACAGAGAAGATCGTAAGGTCTTGTTCAAAGCACTCGTTCTCATTAAGATTATGCAGGAGAGACGAGACAAAGATGATCAAAAATAAAAATTTGGAAAACTGAACTTCAAAAAAATTGATGGATGATAAAGGAGCTACAGTTCCCTGTGTGATAAAAGTACAATTTACAGTACACAAAATAATCTACAGGTAATAGTTTTGGACTGATAATTTTTTTCACAAATTCTGTAGGAATATTTGATTCCAAAGAGGTTGGACAGTTTATAACAGAATTTTTTCTTTGATTGCCTCTGATTTCCTTTAAACAATATCACAAGATATGAGTGGTTTTTTAACATGAAAAAATACAGACTCTGGATCATGAAGTTGAACATGAATACTTAGTAACATATGCAGTAGTTGAATACTTGATATCCTGATTACTTTACTTAGCAGAACTCTTTTGTAATGGAGGTAGAAATTGTCTGTTGGATGGTGGCAAATGTGCTATTGAAAACAATGCAAGATTGATCATTGTATAATTTATAAGGACAGATAAGTAAAAATTCTTGGTGCCAAGAGTACTTTGCTGAACCAGATTAATTAATTTTTGAGAGGAGCTAATCCTTAAATGTTACATTTTTTGCAATATTTTTAAGTAAGCGGACTCTTCTCATTTAATTGAAATTATCACTTTTTAATATTCTAAACTTTCCTTGTTGGACAATGAAGGATTTAGCAATCTACTTTTGGCACAAAATTGTTTAAATCATTTGATTGTCACGTGCCCCAGAAATCTTGCGAGATTTAGAGCTTTTTCAATGGACTCCCCTGCAAAAGAGTGGTAGTTAGTTAGATATTACATTTTATCAATTATGTATATCATGCAATTAAGACATTAGGCATTCAACTTTTGGAAAGTCATTGCGATTTGATTTCATTGCTGAAAACTTTAACTATGGGGCACAAAACAATTTGAAAAATGCCATTTTTTTTCTCTTAACATCTTTCACTTTTGGAGTTCTGTTAGCATGTTTAAGAGATTTTTGAAAGATTTAATGGTGTCAATTATTGCACAGAATGTGAAAATAAGGTGAATCATCCAAAACTAGCTCAATTTTTTGTGCGAAGTAAATTGCAAGTTTTTAACACATAGAAACTATAACTCCCAGGTTGTCTGATTTTTTTTGACCTGAAACTATAGACCTGCAGCTAGCTTATTGAGCACATTATAAAGGTAAATAAATGTATGTATCTTGTAATATAGTTTTAGATTTGACAATTTTTTTTATACTTGTTGAAATTCATGAAAGAGAAAAATTGCAATTTTTATGCCCCCCTTCGAAGAAGGGAGGGCATATTGCTTTGCTGCTGTCTGTCTGTCGGTCCATTTAGTTTCCGTTCATTTTCTTCATAACCGTTGCACATACTGAAATGAAATTTGGTATACAGGTATATCAGTTGAATATCTAGGTCCCTTGGACTTAGAAAAATTCCAATTATTTGCAGTTTCCGTTCATTTTCTTTGGAGAGGTTGCACATATTGAAATGGAATTTAGTATACAGATTAGTCAGATGAATATCTAGGTCAAGTTATGTTTTTGATACAATCGCATTATAATTGACAGAGTTATGCCCCTTGGACTTAGAAAACCCCAGGGTTTAGGGTGGGGCCCAGTGTGGTATCAAAAAGTTGACATATGAATATGTAAGGAAAAACTTTTTGAATTTTCTGAAGAACAGCAAAGCTATGCTTAATAAAGCTTTTTCAGTAAGTGTAGATTCAATTTTGTTTTAATCATGATCTTGGGGATAGGTTTGGGCCACAATTGGCAATCAAAGTTTTATATTATACACGGTTTCCTCAAGGATCAAAATAGCTTATGTAAGCAAATTTATGTTCAGCATTTGCAGTCATTGGTTTCATTTTATTTTATCTTCCTATTGAGCCACAAGCAACATCCTTTATTTTGCAATATTTTAAGTTGTATAAAATGGAGTTGATAAAGAATTATGATTTGTACTAGCTGAAAAATGTAAAATATACATTAAGTAAGCATTTTCTGATAAGGTAACTTTGATTGTAGAAAATTTATATTTTGTATTGAATCATTTGTTGTTGGGAGTGCAAAATTTCCTTTTAATGTCAATAAAAACAAATTTAAGGTATAATATATGTAGTTGCATGTCAACTGAAGGTGAAATATCCCTCTGCTCTAAAAAAAAATCTGTATATTTTTTAGCTCTACTGATCATAGACCAGAAGAGCTTATGCGATAGTAATGCATCTGTGTATGTCTGTCTAGCTGTCTGTCTGTCTGTAAACAATTTTTTTTCAAAATGCTACTCCTCCTACAGTTTTGGTCTGATTTCAATATAACTTGGCACACAAGAAAACTACACTAAGATATATAATTCTCTTTATCTGTTATTGATTTCAATGAATGGTGTTGCCATGGTTACTAAAAATTGGAATTTATGTAAAGTTCTTTCAAAATGCTACTCCTCCTACAGTTTTAGTCTGTTTTCATTATAACTTGGCGCACAAGTAGACTACACTACGGTACATAATTCTGTGTAACGATTTTTTGCATTGGTCACAAAAAATAGAAATTCCTGTTAATTGCTCTCAAAATGTTACTCCAAATACCGTTTTAGTTTGATTATAATATAATGTGGCATGCAAGTAGACTACACTAAGAACATTAAGAGAGCTAATCAAGGACCATCATTCTATTCATTGCAGTTGTAAAGTTTCAATTCCCAAGTTAAGTACTTTTCTCTTCCTTTGCTATAAGTACAAACCAGTAGAGCTTCAGTCTCAGACTTCTGGTTTTTTCATCTCACCTGAAAATTAAAAATATAATGTATTTAAGAAAACAATATGTTAAAATAATAAATGATAGTTAAAAAATATATATATTATTTTAAAGTAAAATGATATATTATGTACCTATCTAAATCAGTTTGAAAAACATAACAAACCATTGTTTTATAAATCAGAATAACAAATTTTTTTCTGTGCATGTAAAATAAAAAAAAAACAAAAACGTATCAATCTACAAGATTTGCGTATTGACAGGACTTATTGTTCTTCAAAATATTTTGATGAAAATAAATCTGATTGTAAAAAGTCTGGCTAGTCTGCATTTGAAATCAATATTTGTAATTTAATTTGGATTTGAATGAGTTTACTATACTGTAACAATGATATTCATTATTAAACTCTGGTAAAACTATTCATTGGATTTTAAATTCCTTGTTATCTCTTATCAGAGGGATATTAAACCTTAAAAGAATGTTTTGTTTAGCAAAAAAAGAATGGCTTTAGTTAGATTTATAAATACATGTAGTATATATATGTAATACTATAAATGTTCATCTTAAGACAATTTTCTTTTTGATAATTTAGTTATGTAAAGAGTTTTGACACAGCAATATTGCGAAATTGGTTATTTTAAAATTGATTAACTTTCAAATATTATTATATTTTTTTTGTTTCCTAGTTATACATTACAAATGCAGTTTTTTTTTTCTGTGATATATTGATTAGTACACACAGTAAAATAAATTTAATTATGATTGAATATTTCATTAATGTATGTATATACTGGAAATGGAGTAATTTAATTTATTTATGGTATTTTTTTTTACACTATTGCCTCAAGATATGTTTCATAATGAATGAAATGTTATGAATGAATTGATTTTTTTATTCATTTTTGCTCACAATCATATATTTGTCTTTACATTTTCAGTTTATTTGTGGTAATTTGTAAATTATCTCGTAAAATTAAAAGAAAAAAAAAACTTTTATGTAATTTTCTTTTGAAGTATTGCATAAAATGATTGCACATTTTTAGGTGACCTGAGTAAACTCATTTAAACATTTTCAGCTTCTTCTCAGCAATTGCTTAAGGTAGAATGCCACACCATTTTTGTTATTTGATATATCTTTGAGTCATCCTTTTTAATCAAGGGTTTCAGCATTGAAAGGTCGATATTAGCTCTTAATTATTTTATATGAATTTTTTTTTGTATTTTAAAGAAAATGAAAAAAAAATTAATTATATCCAACTAAGATGTTTTCAAGTTAAAAGTTTGCTGTAAATGAATGTATCATATTAATATCTAATAAAATATGTAGAGAAAGGCTGGTTAGACTTAAATTTTTTTTGATAAAAAAAAGTTATTTATGAAATTGAAACGCATTGATTGTGAATATTTTTTAAACCTATGTTTAAAAACACCGTAAAACTAGTCACAACTGAGAAGAACATGCTTGTCAATCATATTTAAAAAGAAATTGAAACGAAATTGATACATTTTAGATAATTATTTTTTTTTTAATATTTGGACCTAACCTGATCAAAATTAAACTAATACCGATCAAAACACAAAATGAATAAACTACTAATTTATTGCCTATTCATGTATTTACAGTAAAGAAATCTATTTTATTGTTAACTTTGATAATGTTTTAACCCTTATTACACCTAATCAGACTTGTGTTCTCGAGGAAATGTTATGTATTTCCAATACTTGTACAATTATGGTTGGGATCGGTTTATTTTTGATCGGGATTGGCTAAAATTAAAAAAAAAAAATTTCTCTAAATTTTCGCTATTTTGTTTCAATTTCTTTTATAAATATGATTAATGAACATGTTCTCCTTAGTTGTGACCGGTTTTAAGAAAATTTTAACCACAAATTAAAAAATATTCACAAATTATGTGTTTTACTTTCATAAATATTTTTTTTATTTAAAAAAAATTATTATTTATGGCTTTTCTCCACATATTTAATTAGATATTAATGTGATGCATTCATTTACAGCGAGCAAAATTTTTACAAGAAAGTGTTTTATTTTGATGTAAATAATTTTTTTAATTTTCTTTGAAAAAATAAAAGAAGATTCATATAAAACAAGCAAATTCAAAGAATTGAGGTCACCGCTTTCGGTGTCTTTGTGGTTGAGATGTTTTATGACACTTTGTCTCAAATATGAATGCCCTATCATATTTCATTAGAAATTATCACTGAAGTTGATTTTTTTGAAAATAAGGTCAATCATGAAGGTTAAGGCGTCACAAATCAATGAATGCTTGGAAATATATTGTCACAGGTAATGCACATGTCAGATATGAAAACCATATCTCTTCTCAATACAAGGAACAAGATGTGTTTGTGAAACACTGATGACCCATATGGCAACATATGGATATTAAATATATTATTACCCAAAGGTCAAGGTCATTCATGTATCCAATGAAAGGCCCTGTCACAAGGATTAAATAATTTAAACATGAGAGCCTAGCCCTAACCCTTTAAAAGTTATGCTCAAGGTTTGTTTTTTAAAAGTAGGTTAAACTCCAAGGTCAAAGATCATGGTATCGAATAAAAGGTCTTTGCACAAGGATTACATATCTGAAGTATGAAAGACCTAGCCCTTACCATTCAAAAGTTATGGTCAAGGTTGAAAGTTTTTTTACAAGTACGGAAATCTCAAAGGTCAATAGGTCAGAGTTGTTGGTATCCTATGAAAGGTCTTGCCAAAAAGAATGCATATGTGAAATATAAAATTCCTAGTATATATCGTTCAAACAAACAAAAAAATATATATATAAAATTCCTAGTATATATCGTTCAAAAGTTATGGCCAAGGTTAAAGTTTTTTAATGTAGGTCAAACTCTAAGGCCAAGGTCAAAGGGTCAAAGTTTTTGCTATCCAATGAAAGATCTTGTAACAAGGAACAATATATGCAGTATGAAAGCTCTAGCCCTAACTCTTCAAAAGTTATGGTCAAGGTATGTTTTTTTAAAGTATGTCAAACCCCAAGGTCAAAAGGTCAAAGTTCTTTGTATCCAATGAAAGGTCAACTGACAATGATTTCATATGTGAAGTATGAAAGCTGTATCTCTTACCGTTCAAAAGTTATGACCAAGTTTAGTTTTTTTCACAGGTACAGAAATCTCCAAGGTCAAGGTTATTGGTATATAATGAAAGATCTTGCCACAAAAAATACATTTGTGAAATATGAAAGTTCTAGTGTCTACCATTCAAATGTTATAACCGAAGTAAAAGTTCGGATTTTTTGTGTAAAAGTGGGTCAATTCCAAGGTCAAGCTCAACAGGTCAAATTTGGTGGTACCCAAAGAAATGTCTTGTCACAAGGAATACACATGTGAAATATGAAAGTCATACCTTTACTTAATTAAAAGTTGTGGGCAAGGGTAAAGTTTTTGTGACGGACTGACAGACAAATGAGATTTAATGTCCCTAGCTCGCAATCGCGAAAGTGGGGGACAATAATTGAGAGCTAAAGTGGGCCTTTCAATGCTGAAACCCCTGTTTAAAAAGGATGTCTCAAACATCTATAAAATAAAAAGTTGGTGTGGCATTCCTCTTTAATCAATTTCAACCAATTTCGGCACAAAGCATCTATGGGTGAAGGGGAACAAAATTTTTGAATTTCATGTTCATTGCCCCCTGGAGTCTGGGGTGCTGCCAAAACCACTAAAATTAGTGCAATCTTTAAAAATCTTTAATTTTGGACATCAAGCAGGCAAATTGTTGGCATGAATATAATCAGCATTGAGTCTTCTACCAAAATTGTGAAATTCATGGCCACAGGGTCAGTGGTTGATGTGTCAGGGTGGGGCAAATGAATTTCTTTGAAAAATTTTCTTCTCTTTACCTGCATGGGCATTAAATAAATTAACAACGTTCATAGTTATGTTGAATAATGCTGCCTTTTCCAAAATAATGTGATATTAATGGCCCCAGGGTCAGGGGTTCAAGTGCTAGGGTGGGGCTAACTAGATTACATAGTGAAAATGTATCAATTCTTTGAAAGTCTTCTTCTCTGCTCCTGGGTATTAAATAAAGAACTAAGTACAACGTTATGATGAGCAAGAATGTGTCTTCTAAAATTTCATGGCCCCATGGTCGGGGGTTCTGGTGTTAGTGTGAGGCTGTGTTGAACAGATTATTTAGTAATTTACTAAAATTGCATTAATCCTTTAAAAATCTTCTCTGCTCCTTGGTATAAAATACATTTACCAAGTACATGGTCATGTTGAATAAAATAATTTTACCAAATACATAGTCATGTTAAATACGGTTGCCTGTTCCAAAAATGTGAATTTCATGGCCCCAGGATCAGGATTCTGATGTTAGGGTGATGCTCTATTGATTATATACAGTAACGACCGAGGACAACCTAACGGAAAGCGGACCCTGGGTTTCCTCTCTGGTTTCGCTAGGGTTGAACCCGTGAAGGACCCAGAGAGCGAACCCCAAATTCAGTTGCAGTCCCAGAAATAAAACGCATGTTCAGTATTTCTTTTCAGAGCTTTCAATCAGGAGTATAGATTAACCAATCAGAACGTCGACCAATCAAAATGGCATATTGATCTGTCGATTGGGATAAAAGATCGAATGTGTGATGTTATTCGATAAAAGTCAGGTCCAGCACAATACCCTGATAAAGGTATATAGCTTGATAAAGCTATGCTTTTTTTTTTTTTATACCAGACTGCTTTTCATGCACGAGTGGACACACTGACAGCAACTCAGAACTGGACTTTCAGTATTTAATTAAATTTTTTTTTTATTATTTCCATGACATAAAAATCTTGATCAAGGTATTTGTAATACATTGAGAAAGCTATATAGCTTTATGAAGCTATATACCTTAATCAGGGTATTGTGCTGGACCTGAAAGTAAGGCAGTAAAATGTGCATAATTCCATAGAAATCTTAGTGAATGCACTAATTCCCTGTGCGGTAGCTGAATGAGCTAATCCCTCTGCTAGGGCGGGGATAAGATAATATTTCAAGAAACGCCAAGAATCTTGAATTCTTTGTAACTTTAACAAATGTAGCATTTTATCAATGCACTGCCTACGCATCAAAATTAATTAAATAACTATCTAAATGTTCAAAAACAATTCTAATATTAAGGAAAAGTCATGTTTAGAATTATAATATTTCAAGCAAAGGCAGAATCTTGGAAAATTTTTAAAGGTAATCACTATACTGTATTCGTATCAATATGATTGCTGTTAAGGCTTAGAGGATTATTGATATTTTATCTAACGAAACTCGTCAAATTTTTGTTTCCTTAAGCCATAGAACTGTTTTCGAATATACTAAGGTAAGTTATTAATATAATTAAAAAGGCCTATTATGCCACAAAGTGCCCTCTTGGATGATATGCCGCTAAGTGCTTTCAATCCATGACATAAATAAAATACATTTAACGCTCCATTTCTTTTTATAACAATATGAGTAAATAGTCCGCTATCGATCTCTTACCTTTAACTTTTATACTTTTAAAAATTTGGGGAAAAAATCAATCGTCTTTTAACTTTGACATTTTTTTTAAAAACAAATTCATTTTCTTTAAAAACATCCCGACATTTTCTCTGTAGAGAAACGGTTATAAAGAAAATGTTATAAAATTATAATATTTCAAGCAAAGGCAGAATCTTGGTTAATTTTTAAAGGAAGTCACTATACTGTATTTATATCAACATTATTCCTATTAAGGCTTAGAGGGTTATTGATATTTTATCTAACGAAACTCGTCAAATTTTTGTTGTCAGATTCTACAGAAAAATAATTTATTACTCTTCCTTTTTAACAATAATGCGAATTTTCATCGCAGACATATTATTGTTTACATGCTTTTCGATCGAATAGAATTTTATTTCAATAATATTGCTATTAAGGCTTAGAGGGTTATTGATATTTTATCTAATGTAACTCGTCAATTTTTTGTTGTTGTCAAATTCTATAGAAAAATAATTTATTACTCTTCCCTTATAACAATTTTGCGAATTTTCATCGCAGATATATTATTGTTTACATGTCTTTCCATCGAATAGAATTTTACTTGGATAATAAATTAAATTATCAATTTTATTTAAAATACTCAGTATGCCACAGAGTGCTCACAAAGACGATATGCCGCTAAGTGCTTGCATTTCGTGAGATAACTTTATATAAATTTAAATTCTCGCAGTATTCTGAGTTTAACATTAATTCAGTATAACTATTCATTATTGTTGTGCTAACTTTTACTTGAACCATTTAGAAATACAAAAAAATATCAACCACTTCTTAAGTCATAAAACATGTATATATTTTTAAAAAATATCCTGAAATTTCCTCTGTAGAGAAACGGCAATAAAGAATTTGTTTAAAATGTAATATTTCAAGCAAATCCAAGAATCTTGGATACCTTTTAAAGGTAACTAATGTACTGTTTTCACATCAACGTTATTTCTTTAAAGTCTTAGAAGATTACTGATATATTAATTTAACAAAACTTGTCTATTCTTTTTTGTTGATAATTTCTATGGAAGAATTATTTATTACATGTACTTCTCTTTATGACAATAATGCGAATTTCCATCGGAGAAGTGCTTTTTTTAAGCCGTAGACCTGTGTTGAATATAACATGGTGAGTTATTAATGTAATTAAAAATGCCTATTATGCCACAAAGTGACCATATAGACGATATGCCGCTAAGTGCCTGCATTCCATGACATAAATAAAATACATTTAACTCTCACTTTTTTAAATTACAAAATGAGTTAACAGTTTGCTATTGATCTGTTATGTTTAACTTTATGCATTTAAAATTTTGGGGGGGGG
>PRKT01001110.1:1343-49038 GCA_003671525.1 Saccostrea glomerata
AAGTGAAGTCTTTGCTTTTCTTCTTAAACACGGATTATAATGCGTTTTTAAAGTTTTTTGAAAAAAAATTTATTAGGACATTTACGGTAATTTGAATAGCGAACGGCAGACAGCCTGCGGTTCGCCATTCGAATAGCGAATAGCGAATAGCGAATAACCGTCCAACTTCTGATTGCCTATTATACACACCATTTTCTCAAAAAGTGATATTGAAAAATGTATATATACACAGCAGAATTGCTACTTTTCCAATGAATGTAACTAGGATTAAGTTAAACTTGTGAAAGTTTAAGGATATACATGTCAAACAAACGCGTCTAGAAATTTGAGGTTTCAATAACTTCCATCAAAAATAAGTTTTTATTATTTTTTCGTATGAAATACTTTGCAACATAATTGGAATGAAAGTACACAGAAAATTTGTTATAATATTATCATCAAAAATGTGTCTATGCAACTTTAATTTGAATTTATTTTTTTTCTTCATGTTATGCATGTTATGAAACAGGTATTACAAGCACTAATGAGCAGACCACCTTGGATCCATGTTCCAATGCCAGAATCAGTGACAGGAAAGTCTTTCTCTATACGTCACGTCAGTCTCCGTTCCAATGTAACTGTATTATAGAACCAATGTGTAAAATGGAGTACAGGATAGACGCTCTAGTTTCCAGGTTTGATATTCATTCATATTCATTATGTTTCTTTTTTCTGGAAATTATGAAGAAAAACAAACAAACTTGTGACTTACTTTCTTTGATGATTTACATATTAAGCTTCTCCATTTTAATTTTTTATTCATTAAAACTTAAACGGAAAGCGATCTCTTGCTATAATACAAACTATATTATTTCCAGTGGTTCGAGTCAAGAAGAAAATCTCTGTGAACAGATTAAAGTTTTCTCACAGAAGAACTCAACTGCATTAAACGACTGTCACATAACTAAAGACAGTCTCCCAGCAACTTTGTTCAGTGGCTTTGAAAGTATGCTTTCTTTCAAACTCATCAATAATCATGATGTTCCTGGAGGACGTTTTCTTATTCATATCGAAGGTACGTTTTAAACGCTTTCAAAGAATCCAATAAATGGTGCAAAAATTTAAAATTCTCGACTTCTCAAAAAAACACTTATATAGTTTCAACCAAATCTGCCAAATGTGTTTAATTTGGGTTAAAGAGAAGAAAATCAAATGAAGCACCAAATAGGGACGTTAAGAAGAAATTAATAAAATGGAAGTATTTTAAGTTAATCTCAGGCAGTGCATATTGAAGTTTGTTCAAATTATATCTCTAAAGGATGTAGTGGACCAATATATCAAAGTATTGAATGAAACCGAATATTAAGTATTTCTTAGAAACCATACATTTGTGCTAATTTATTATATCAATATACTTACAGTTACATAGAATAAACTCTACATTGTAAAAAACTTAATTATAAAGGATGCGACCAGTATGTTGGACCAATGTTTTGGTTTTATATCACATCTATCAATATGCATACGTCTTTACGTTGAAGGTTTCATTTTTGTTAGTCTTTGTGAAAAGTTTGTAAAAACAATACGGAAATAAGGGTAAACTTGATATTCTGAATATCAAATTCGCTGATACATTTTGGAAAAATTTAGAAATAGAAGTTTGAAAAAATTTTTTTAAACTTTTGTTACGTCTGGAATTTATTCCTTTATTTTTCAGGGTTATCACAGACAGGACAAATCAAAATTTCGTGTGGGAAACCTGCATTTAGCCGTATGAGGACCTCAGCAAATGATCAAATGTGTGATATAGAAGACACAACAACTAGTGCTACCACACCGACGGTGTGTATTAGATGTTTATAAATTTAATACATAACTCAACTTTTACAAAGTATGAAACAGTCCTTAAAGGTACTTGGACACAGATTTGAAGTTATTATTTTCTCTATAATATCACGACTTATACATTTTAAAAGCATTTCACACAAAAAATTAATTAAAAATCTTATTTCGTTTAAAAGATATTGAAATTTCAAATTTTTCGGCGGGTTTGACTGACATATCCTTGCAATCTCACAAATTTAATTTTATTCTTAATCCTTAGGAAAAGTGGCAATCTCGTTTTGTATAAATGAAAAATATTAATACTATAATCCAGAAAAATCAGAGTAGACCCGTTCGAAAGCAAAACAAACACACAATATATTGTCAGTCCGTGCAGTTGTGGTAAGCAGACTGTGACGATTGAACGCACCCGGTGAATTCTAAATATAAACAATAACAGAACTCGAGCCCTGTTTACAAAAACTGTGTACATAACACGAATGTGCTCGACTTGCTAAACTCTGTACGCATCTCTTAATTCAAAATGACCATACTTGTGAAGGTGTTTTGCTTTATAACATTTCTACTCTGAATAAAATTATTTTTCTTGATAAAAGTTAATATTTCTCATTAAAACACATCAAAAGTTAAATTTTGTGAAAGTGCAAGGATGTGTCAATCAAACCCGCCAAAAAATTTAAAGTTTATATTACTTTTAAATGAAATAAGATTTTTAATTAATTTTTGTGTGAAATGCTATTAAAATATATAATTCGTGATATTATACAGAAAAAATGAGAAAATATAAACTTCAAATCTGTGTCCAAGTACCTTTAAACCTAATTTTGATCTCAAAACAAAATTGTACTATTATTTAAAAATAATATCAAAAGTAAATATTTTGGTTCATAGCGACAAAGTCGAGATGAGCTTTTGTTATACCCGACGTCTGTATCGTACTGATTAAAGTTCATGGAGCAGGACTATTCCCAAGTAACTATAAGCCCTACCTGAAATAAACGTGCATGGATCTAGGGTTGGACACTACCACACTTTCTTCGGATGCTAGAATTGACCTACAGATTCACGATGATTGACCAGGTTATAGTTTTCGGATTAGGTCCATTCACAGGTAACTATATGCCTTACCTGGACTTAAATTGTATGGATGATGCATCGATCTAAGGATTGACACCACCAGACTATCTTTAGATGCTGGATCTGACCTAAACTGTCCGGATATGTGACCAGGTTAAATTTTTCGAGCAGATCTATTCTCAAGTAACTAAATGCCCTACCCCAACCAAACTTGCATGGATTATCCATCTAGGGATGGACACTACCAGACTTGCTTCGGATGCTGGAGCTAACCTACATTTTTCAGATGAGTGACTAGGTTATTCCCAATAATTTATATGCCCTACCTTGACCAAACTTGCAAGGATTATTTACTAAGGATGGAAAATTGAAACTTGCATTGGATGCTTGATATAACTTACATTTTCCAAAAAAGTGACCAGGTTAAAGTTTATTGAACAGTTTAATACACAATGAACTTGAGACCTATCTACAGAATTTGCTTGAATATTCTTGTGAGTTCAGCATTATTTAATCTTATAACATTCGAGAAGTTGAGCACCGAGATCTTTGATTACCTATGTTTTTTATTCATAGAAAGAAAACTTTCAAAAGGTAAATAGCTGTGAATCGACGCACAACCTTGACTGTAAGGATCCCTTTTGTCTGCCACATTGGAATCTTAATAGTTTCTTCTTTCTTTGTCCGGATCTAGACATTATTATAACCCAAGGTTAGATATTGAACAAATTTACTGATATTATAGATTGTATCATGCTATATTATATTTAATGCTATAATAATGTTAACTAAGCAATACTTTTGAAATATATTCTGACAAAAAGAAATTAAAATATTGATTTTTGTTGAACAATATTCTATTGCTAAAACGTACTGCTAAGAAATCTGCTTTTTATCTAGCTGTCTTTGAAGGTTTTTAATTCATTAATGAAATAACAAGTGCTAACTCATTGCATTTTATCAAATGTATTTATCTTTTCAGCAATAATACGCGCCTAAATCTTAATTTAAAAAAAAAAAAACAGTTATAGATGCTTTGCGAAGGAACCCATCTATGCCAACTTGTAAATAACTTGTATATTTAAATGAAAATCTATTTATAAATACCAACCTTAATATATAACGGCAATGCGAAATATTAAAACAGAACTTCGATATATTAAGGAAATGCGTATGATATAAACAAAATTTCAATATATTTAATGGAAAAACTAAATACCTAAATATATAAAAGAAAGTTTGATATATATAAAGCGAAATGCGATATATATCAACAAAACTTCAACATAAAGGAAATGCGAAATCAAAAAAAAATTGATATATATGTAAGACTCCAAGGTTCGATGGTGACGCAAAAGTCCGATGGTCTCGCCAAACCCCGATGGTCTGCGCCAAACCCCGATGGTTTGTTGTTGCTACGGACGCCAAAGTCCGATGGTCACGCCAAAGTCCGATGGCTCGTTTCCTATGAGACACGCTACGCTAAAGTGCGATGGTCTTACACGCCAAAGTCCGATGGTGTGGAGAAACAATCGACGTTTATGACGTCACAATAATTCGACGTCAATCCTTGACGCCGTTTTCCTGCATTCAAATGCCATAATTTCCCAATTTATCCTTGCATACGCTTTCATTTATTTTGTGTATTGCTTACATGTTTCAGAGATATTAGGATTAGTCCTCGCACATCACTCAACTGATTAGGGTTAGTCCTTTTAGTTTTATTGACTTAGGGTTAGTCCTCGCACAATAGTCGAGTTATTAGGGTTAGTATCGCACCAACCAATGATATCTAAGTATCTAAATAGTTGTTAGGCCTACACACTTTTCGAGCGATTAGGGTTAGGTTAGTACCTATCCGAGAGATAAGGGTTAGTTTTTGCATAATGATAATTATTAATGCTTATTTAAAATTGTGGCATGGTGCGGCATTGTAGTTTGCCGCATTAGTATTATGACGTCATAAACGTAAATTGTTTTCAGCACCATCGGGGTTTGGCGTGTCAAACCATCGGGGATTGGCGCAGACCATCGGACTTTGGCGAGACCATCGGACTTTGGAGTCCCATCGCACTTTGGAGTCCTACATATATATAATGAGAAATGCGAAATATGAAAGCAAAACGTTGGTATACTTTGATGTTTGCTTTCACATGTTTTCATTTAAAATATATGCTGTACAAGTTGACACTAATAGGCTTCCATACTTTTTGGTATAATCAATATTGATGTGTCTTTTTTTATTACAGAGTGTATACATGTAAGTGGTTGGATAACGTGAAGTTATAAATGTTTATCGTAACAAAGGTGTTGAAAACTAAGCTTTTTAGACAGATTTTTTCAACAGCTGGCATTGTGTACGTCAAATCTATTTTTGGACCTTGGGAATGAGACGCAAAACTTTACTTCAGTTACGTGATCAACTTACAGCAGAAATATGTACTTCGTCGTTTTTTTTTTTCTTTGAATATTTGATTTTGCTTATAATCTATTTTGTCACCGAAATAAATATTTACAGATTCTTGGCATATGATTATGAAAATGAAATTAATAACATACCAAAAAAGTGTCCTACGTTCATAATGAAAATTGTTTATTAAAATTGAATTGTTTTACATGTAGATGATTAATTAATAATCCAAAACGAAGGAATTTACATGTAAATGACATGTACATATCAATTTATATATATGCTTAAAGCATTTTACAATCCGAGTTCAAAACAAAATTATACAAATACTCGTGTAATAGTAAAACAATTTTCATCTAAAACGTTGAATATCAATAAAAGTATACTCAAACAATTAACCACACAAAGAAAGTCTTTAAAAATAAAATTAGAGGTAACACTTTTTCATTTGCTACTCGGCCCCATTTTCTATTATGGAAGACGTATAGAAAATGCTATCTTCCTAAAATCGTTTGACTTCATCTAAGTAAAACAGATTAATAAGCTTTTTTTCTTTGATCAATTCCGTCCGTCGTCCAGTGATTGTGTTGGGATATAATAAAGGATAAGGGTTTTACATGGGAATATATATAGGTTATTATTTTTTTTTGTCAAGAACAGCAAAGCAATTAAAAGTCACACTGATATGAAAGCATTTTTGGGAAGTGTAGATTCAAGTTTGTCCAAATTATGACCCTCAGAATTAAAACACCATAATCTAGGGTTAGTGTGGTGTCACAATAGGTGAACAAAGTTTTATAAAGTGATATATAGTTTAAAAATGTCCTTTGCATATTCTTAAGAATGGCAGAGTAATTTTTAATCAGATATTATTGAAAGGTAGTTTAGATTCAAATTTGTACAAATTATGACCTCCATGATGCTGTACGGATCCGGAAATTGGGATCAAAATTTCACAAAGGTCATGTACGCGGGTATGTTAAGGAAGATATAAGTCATTTTTTGGGAAATTTATACTTTTTGAAGAAAATTCAGTGTGATAATTTACCAAACCCACTAATAAACGTAAACTATTATTATTCATTGCATAGAGATTAAAGAGTGTCTAACGCAACGATGTGCCCCACCACCACGGCATCACGTGACTTCTATTAATAGCGAATTTTTCCTTAATAAAAAAGCTAACAGAACAACAATACCCCGGAGTTAAATAATTTCTTTAAGTAAATAATGTATTTGAAAAGCATCTATTTTGTCTAAAAAGTGCTGGTAGAATCCCACTGTCCCGTCAGTAAATTAATTATTCCACACATTCGCACGAAACCTTACCCGATGTGTTGAATTTTTTTTACATATGAACCGAGATTTTTCCTTAAACCAGGCTTAACTCGGGATTCTAGCAGCACTTTCAAAGTATTTTAGGGGGCAAACTTTCTATATGTACAAAATTTTATGTTTTAATTTCTATTCATTTTCTAGAGTTAAATAACGTCTCTAAATACCAATATTACGAAAAATTGTGTTCTTGAATTGACGTCATCTCACCTACTATGACGTCATAATGAAGCACTGATTAAATCAAGGTAGAATATTTTGTTTGCTTCCTTATTCCCCCCTGCGTAGGAAAAAAAAATTCCTTCTCAGTAAGGTCCATTCCTTATAAGATATAGAAGCATCTTAAGGTAGTGTAAATATTCTAGTTTGTTTAAATTTTTATTCCCTTGCAATTGGGTATAGAGGGTCACGGTGGTTATCAGCGTTTTACATAACAAATTATAGTTCTCCTAAAAAACAGCATATTTATTAAAGTTGAACATCAAAGGGAAGTGCTGATGCAACCATCTTCGTTCAAATCTATAGGGTGTCGAGGTAGGCCAAATGAGTATATGCTAAAACATTATTTTGAAATTTGAATATTAGATTTATGACTCCCAGCTGAGGATCAAAATTTTACATTTAAAGTAAAGTTTTCTTTTCTAGACTAACAGAGCCATGATCACATGTAGTCATATTTATGGATGCATCGACAGGTAATATACATGCATTGTTAATACACTGTTAATATTATAACCCACCCCACAACACACACACACACACCCTCACACACACACACACACACACACCCTCACACATACGCACGCACGCACACGCACACGGAATAGGATAAAGTAAAAAGAGGACTCTTGTTTTACATTGATATTCATAGGAAAAGTCAATGTTTAGAAGAGCTATACAATTTTTCACATCGATATGGAATCATCCCCAAATAGTATAGATATAAAGTATACATCAATTATGACCAACGGGGTAGAGCAGGTCCACAAATTAAAGAGGGTCAACTCTTCACACTGAAATAAATGATATAACCTATTTCTAAAGACGAACAACTGGGATATATGGACTTCGGTGAGTATTGTGACCCATCAGTTTCTTGTTAACTATCATTTTTGTTCTCTATTTTCTTAAACCAGTCTTATATGTTACGTGATCAATGTGCGCAGTTTTCAACTTTCAATGTAATAAAAAGCGAAAGAGGATTATTTAAGTTTCTTTTAAATTTCAAATCGCTTCTACTTACTGAAACTGCAACTCATTCAAATGGCTGGCCAATAAAAAAAACAGATGCCATTGGGTAACGATATGCAAATATATTCTAACAATAGAAAATTAATCAGTGTTGACCTGGCAAAGAATGTATTCTTTACTTTTCTTGCATTAACCATTAGAAGATTTAAATACTAATTCAAAATTTTAAAATTCTTTTTTTTTATTTTGATAATTTCCTATAGAATTATGAAAGAACTGATTGATTTTGCCTCAGAAATTATCAGAAACTTAGCTTTTTTAGCTTCAGACGTCGTGCATAGTATTGGGGTTTCAAATTGCGTAACTTGTAACATTGTAAACGACGGGCGTTAGAATTTTTGGTCAATTTAACGTTCTGGCTACATAGATTTTTTTGCCAATTTGTACCTATGTTCTATAATGTCATGGGATGATGTCACACAAAATTTATTAATAAATTTCCAATATACTGACCAATTTCGACTGTTCGTAAATTGGAAGCATTCTGTAATGTGCCGTGATTTTGACAAGTAACAATAAAAGATGGAATGTTTGATAAAGATTTTTTACTATATAATATGTTCTTTTCGTAAAACTTAAGTGACTAATGAAATGTGCAAATCAAGAAGTAGTCAAATGTATCTTTAAAAAATTATACGCAAGTAATAGCAGAGATTGATAGAGCGATTTTGATGTCTAGTCGGTTTTGTTACCACGACATAAATATACGTATTATGGTATTTAACGAGACGTATATCATAAATTTGAGCTGTATTCTCTTTTTAATGGAAAAAGTTATTACAGAAGAAATCTTATTTTTAAAATGTGCAAATAAATAGAATTTTGTATTTGAAGAATCACTAAAGAATTAGACATTTTTAAGAAAACAGGAGAAGGAATTGGATGTCTAGTCTAATTTGTTACGCCTTCAAGTTTTGACGTTTTATTACGCTTAAACGACGTATACAATAACGTCAGAAATAGATATTTTGACGTTACAAAATCCGCCCCAATTCTGTGCGCGACGTCTTAAGTGATGCACAAGAACCATAATTTTCTATAATAATTTATTTCTACAACGTTTTAACGTTTTTGTTATTATTAGGCCATTCCAAGTTCTTTTTTAATGTTTAGCGTCCACCCATCTTTCAAAAACTTACCTACCTATTCGCAACAAAAACACACAACTCGAGAAGCCAAAGCATAAAACACAGGCTTTAAAGTCATAAAAATGACGACTTTCAAATGATTGGATCTAACTGAACTGCTTTAATAGAAGAAATCGGCAAAAACAAGGGATTTAATGCTTAAAATACATCGAATATAACTTACTGTTCAGAATTATTTGGAAAAATTGACAAAATAAAAACATTTATTTTCTTACATGGGATGGCAAAAACCAAGGTGCACTCGGACGCTACACATAAAAAAAATTGGAATGGTCCTATATTATAATTGTAGGTTATTGTGCTGTGTTCAGTGAGATTGGGAGGAGGGTGACATTCCAAGAGGAGTCGCGTTGCATAACATTTAATGCCACGTGTCCAGATAAATCTTACAAGGCATCAGAAATTAAAATCTGTAAGTCAATTTAGAAATAAAAATGCCTATTCCTACTTTTTTATGCTTTTGTGACAATATATCATATACATGTATGTATGTACATATATGTATACGTATATATATATATATATATATATATATATATATATATATATATATATATATATATATATATATATATATATATATATATATATATATATATATATATATATATATATATATATATATATATATATTGTGGTATAGATCTTTGTTTTATTTCATGGAAATGCTTTATTTTCTTTTTTTGTCCGTGTTGTAAAGTCTAAAAGATTACATTTTAGATTTGAAAAAGTAAACTATTTTGCCTTATTTGTTCAAATAGTTCCAACCTGTACGAGAATCAACACAAAAAATAAATGCTATTTAGATGATCCAAAGTGCTGGAAACTAAGGCAAGTAAATACCTGTAATCATCTCGCCGAAATTAAGATACTTGATTTTCCCCTTGAGGAAACATAGTTTCTGAAGACAATTAGTATTTTAGTTTGGGTGAGTGTAGGGTGGGTGGGGGGTGGGGGTTAAAAACTATGGAGATTCACTGTTTTACTCTATATGTTGCTGATGGTGTACAGGTGTATGAACCACATAATGACAAATATTAAACATTTACACACTTAACAGAGCACGTCTCGCTTACAAAAGGATTGTAACTTTTGATCAGGACAACTACATACATATATTTTATAAATACAGTATCGCAATTAGCCCGGTTACTCATCATCTAGCTAATTTCTTTCCATAAACCTTTCAACGCCCGAACACTTTATCTTATCCCCCTTCAATGAGTAAAAAGTCTGTAAAACAGTTTGATGTGTGTTTCCACCTTTGTTAGGTTTAATATTTTTTTATAGGATTTTCAAGTGCCGCTAGGGTTCGCTGTTATGAACGATAACTCACTGCGTAAACTTGTTTAGAGCAGGCCTGAGGTATCTAACTGAAAGTAGGTTTTTAGCATTTGCAAGGTGTTACTTTGCTATCAGTAGATTCGAGTGGTTTAAAATTCAGCACCAAAGTAAAACTTATTCACTGGATATTTCGGACACCCTTTAACTTCATATTAGTAAATTTTTTAGTTAAAATAAAAAGTGTAACCTACCCTCCTTAGTTCTAACCTGATTACATTTTTATAATCGGTCGTTACCCTTCGTGCTTAGTAACACAAATAAGATTATAAATTGTTGCATTTACTTATAAAAATATATATTCTTATATAGGAAGCGCAAAAGCGCGAACACAAAAACATAACATTACATTTTCATCTTCACAACAATCGTGAAAGAGAGTTAAAAAAAATATTAAAAATAATCTGTTCCCCAGTCATTTGACCCTGTTATTTTAGGTAGAGCGAAGGCATTCTCCTTCTTTGTTCAACACTTTAGTGTACAAACAATGTAAGGAACCGGTTATCCATTGTGTACATAACAATACCAATGTTTCCTATCAATGATAACTCATAAATCGGCACTTGGTTGGTCATTTTTCAAACCTTAGTTACCTGTCCTTAAAACACAACATCGTAAAAGTCAATTATAAATTATTAATGTTTTTAATGATTTATATTGGAATATATTATATTGGATATTAAACATTTACACACTTAACAGAGCACGTCTCGCTTACAAAAGGATTGTAACTTTTGATCAGGACAACTACATACATATATTTTATAAATACAGTATCGCAATTAGCCCGGTTACTCATCATCTAGCTAATTTCTTTCCATAAACCTTTCAACGCCCGAACACTTTATCTTATCCCCCTTCAATGAGTAAAAAGTCTGTAAAACAGTTTGATGTGTGTTTCCACCTTTGTTAGGTTTAATATTTTTTTATAGGATTTTCAAGTGCCGCTAGGGTTCGCTGTTATGAACGATAACTCACTGCGTAAACTTGTTTAGAGCAGGCCTGAGGTATCTAACTGAAAGTAGGTTTTAAGCATTTGCAAGGTGTTACTTTGCTATCAGTAGATTCGAGTGGTTTAAAATTCAGCACCAAAGTAAAACTTATTCACTGGATATTTCGGACACCCTTTAACTTCATATTAGTAAATTTTTTAGTTAAAATAAAAAGTGTAACCTACCCTCCTTAGTTCTAATCTGATTACATTTTTATAATCGGTCGTTACCCTTCGTGCTTAGTAACACAAATAAGATTATAAATTGTTGCATTTACTTATAAAAATATATATTCTTATATAGGAAGCGCAAAAGCGCGAACACAAAAACATAACATTATATTTTCATCTTCACAACAATCGTGAAAGAGAGTTAAAAAAATATTAAAAATAATCTGTTCCCCAGTCATTTGACCCTGTTATTTTAGGTAGAGCGAAGGCATTCTCCTTCTTTGTTCAACACTTTAGTGTACAAACAATGTAAGGAACCGGTTATCCATTGTGTACATAACAATACCAATGCTGAAACAGCCTATATTTTATTCCTATCAATGATAACTCATAAATCGGCACTTGGTTGGTCATTTTTCAAACCTTACTTACCTGTCCTTAAAACACAACATCGTAAAAGTCAATTATAAATTATTAATGTTTTTAATGATTTATATCAAAATTTGCATAAGTTATTATCTTTTTTTGATATTTTCATGTTTCTATAAATCTATCTATGCAATGTTTTTTTTTACAATATGAGCAACTTGAAAAATTAGCTGAAAGGCCTTAATTTTACATAAATCAGTCCGAATGCATAGATTTCTTGAGCAACGGCTGTTCCATCAATTCTGTATATAATGAACAAATTTATTTCATAAAAATCAACAATACTTAATTTTACCACGACTGTTTTTTTTATTAATTCAGTTGGTTATTTAAAATCTAAAATTAATGTCTTTCTTTGTGTTTTAGTAAGGGAAGTAATATCGGAAATATAGCAGGAAAAATAAATCGCCTGCTTCTGCAGGTTATGATTTTCTCCTGCAACAGCTGCGACATTATTCCCCGTATTTACAACCAAAGAAACAAGGGGAAAATATTTTTGATTTTCTTGTTAAAACATTGTTTATTATGTATCCTTCTAAATATGTCTTACAGAAATTTCAATGATGGATCAGGCTCTGAAGAATCAAGTACAAGCACGTATGTATTGCAAGAAAAATAGCAATAAAAAACGCAAAGGCACATTAATTTTTACAGTCTTGGTCACAAGATACTATGTCCGATATTTCTGTGATGAGAATTATTTTTATACAGCATGATAATTATATTTTTATATTCATTTTCGAATTGTGTCCTTCGTACAATGATTATTCAGTGTAAAAATATTATAAGATTGATAAACCTGTTCATTTTTTTTACAGACACAATGTAAACGGGAGCTCCATGCAATCACCAATGAGTGTTTTGGTTTATGTTTGGCTAATTGTATTCTTATTCTGCACAATAATCAAATAATGGGCAGAGTAGGGCTTCATTGGGTGAAAAGGATGGCAATTTAAAAATTTCGTTTAAAAAATTAAAAAAAGTGATGTTGCGCTTCCATTAGGCTAAAGTTACATAAAGGAATTATGATTGGAGATTAAAAAACTATCTTAATTCAGACTTAACTTTTGGACTCAAATTTAAATTTAAAAGTACGGGATACACTGATGACTTTTAAATTGAAGGACGATGTTACCCTCTGGAGTGGTGATAATTGCACTCCGTCATCTACTAAATTACCAGGACTGTATCCACTGCGTGAACTTCAAAAGTAACACGATGACCTATGTTACTTATATTAGTGTGGAATATAACTAAATTTTGATCTATACCTAAGTGTGGAATGAGAACATTGATTCAAAAGCGAACAAGTTTTGTGAGGAGTAGTGAAGGCGCCAGTAGTAAACAGTAGTAAAACCATATATCCACGTAGAGTTGTTAGATGAACATATATTGGACACATATATTGGACTTATATAATCAATGTAACCATATATATTGGACTTTATTTCGGGAACAAGAAGAAGACGTCCGCGAACTTCCTATGCTGTGCGACTACCGTATGCAATTAACAATAAAGAAATCGTGACTAAATTATCTTTGAAGACTGTGGATTTTGTTTAATTTAAAGTTAACAGTGTCGCGGGATTACTTCTTACCTTTTGAACGAAATAAACTGTGACTAAGTTTAAAATTATGTTCCGGATCTAGCGGAGAAATTTCCACTGGCCAGGAAAATTTCTAAGTATGTGAGGACGAATGTAAACCTATAGGGTTTAGCAAAGACATATTGTTTGAACATTTTAAACTTAGACAATATTAATATTATAATCATTTTTAGTTATTAATAGTAAAATAATATAAAGGTTTATCAAATCAGAATGGATATTATTAGTGACGCAGATTCGGTGACTTTATAATTGGAAAAAGGACTTTAATTTGTAAACAATTATTATCTTGTCAAAACAAATTGGATTCTGTTGTTGTTCAAATGCAGTATAATTTGGTAGATCATTTTGTAATGAAATGGATCCGAACAGACCAATCAAGCCCATCGATAGTAAGTAATAAAATTTGAACGGAAATACAATGGTATTATTAAGAGTTTTGACTAAGAGCAATGAGATTGGGAACTTTGAAGTAAATAAGTAAAAGAACTTAAGGCTAGAACTCCAGTGGTGCAGAGATGGGGACTGAGCCCATAAATATTAGTAACATTTATTAACCTACATTTGAGGGTGGTGCCATGTTGGGGTTTAAAGGTCAACGGACAGACCTACGGACAAAGCGTAGGTGGTTGGTGATGGTAAATTATCCAATGAAATGCATTTTTATATCCTGGACCATGGATACCCACTGAGCACAAAATACCCTGTTTTAGTCAGAAAAGAGTATTCCCGTTTTAATTCCCGCTCTTGTTCTTATTCCGGGTTTTATTCCTAAAATATTTCCATTTCCAATTCTTTTCTCTATGATAAACACTACAAAAGCGAATCTTGTTAATTTCATTGTAATACCCTGTGGTATGTATATTTCTCTATTACTCAAAGGTCAGGTTTCAACCTGCATGTATATCACTGGCGTATAAATATACTCAAAAAAAAATAGATGTTTTGTTTAATTGTTTACGAAGTAGTTTGATATGATATATCTTTTTAACAAACAAAATAAATAATGAATTATCTTCGGCTCGAAAGCAAGTCACTAGCGCAAAGCTGTCCACTATCACCGAGGCCTCGCGAGTCCGAGAACTCCACTTCCGTAACAGACACGTGGAGAAATTGACATTGCCACATGGATCTGCACGTTCTCCATCATCTGATACAGACATCGTCCCTCAGTCATTACCATCCAACTTCTTAAGCAACTCAACTTCTTCTGTTATTCTAACATCCATTTAAATCGGTTTCCTAACCATGCTGACCAGCTCCCGTTTCATCAACTGCAACATTGCACTCAATATGGCGGCGGAGAAGTGACAAAGTGCCTATATATGTTCGTGCTTCCGACAATCTAAATCTAGGTCACATATATAATTAAAGTTAACAAGATTACTTTGATCATTATTTAAAATTCTTTTGTTGTTTATTTTGTAAATGTTGATATTTGACTACGGTAACTATAAATAATCAATAAATTTTTTCGTGTTTTTGGATCTATTTTTTTATAGTAAAATTTGACGTCATGGGGCCTTGTGCATTTCAAATCTACTCAATTAGACGGTATTTCGATTTATTTTAAGATGGTTATTTCAAGTAAAAATGGAAATATAAGGAATCACTGTCTAGTTTTGAGAGTATGCCAGGGACATCAACAATAGTGGGAAACATGGGATAATTTAAGCATAACGGGCTTCGCCCGTTATGCAAATTATCCCATGTTTCCCACTATTGTTGATGCCCTGGCATACCCTCAAAACTAGACAGTGATTCCTTAATTATCAACTCTCACTTATTCTATTTTTGGAATCATTCTTTTGGACATTTTGTTCATTTATTTATTTGGAGTTCGGTCTTAAACTCCTTATCTTTTGGACGGACCCTTTGGATATTTAGATAAAAAGTGTATTGGTCTTTTCTGATCATATTTCAGGAACGAATATTTCTAAAACTATACGATCACAGTAAACTTGTAAATTGGATTAATAAACTTTTTAACTAATAAAAGTGTCCATTGGCTTACAGCTATCTTTTAGCCATAAATCATTTCTTATGATTTCGTCTTGCATTTCAAATATCATGTTGGACATGACCTTTACAACTAATTGGTAATGGACCCAACCTTTGCCCATATTTGATTATTGTGAGTTATTAACATTTGAACTTATCTGTTCGTCCCATACATGTTACTTCGTAGGTTTGCGGATATGTATTTATGTGTGTAAATTTGCGTGTATGTCGGTCTGTTTTTTTTTTTTAGACAGATTTAAAGTCATTTGTTACATATGTTTACTAAGGTATTTTCATTGTTTAAACAACTTTTGAGTGTTTAGGTTTTGAAGTACTAATTGCATTATGTACGTTCTTTTGTTGTGAACCATATAATTGCATGTAAATTGAAATATATTTTGGTAGATATTTTGATTTGTTTCTACTACATGATTAGATTGTTGATCAAGAATTATTTGATCAATAATTTACAATTTCAGCATATATTATGTTTATTTTATGTTGAGGTAAGGAAGGAGGATGCTAAAACAAAAATTTCGTTAAAATTTCTCCTTGATGTTGCGCTTCTATCAGGTAAAAGGTACATAAGGAAGGACGGTATCTTTGAGCCAATTAAAATTCAGTATTGCTAAGAGGTAACATACGGGAATTAGGCTTTGGTAAAATAATAAAGGCTCCCCAGCGTTACAAAATACAATTTGTACAGTCCTCAAAATAAAGTTATTCATTACGTAAATTGCATTTATATTTTCTTCTTTTCATATCTTATCTAATCTAAGATTAGAAGTAGTGTGCCAATTTTCAGTGATATCTTTGTGTTTGTCGAATTCGTCTTATCCTTAGTTTCACATGGATTTACTGGTACATGTATATATACATCATCTAAGATTTTGTGAAGAACATTTTCTTTTAGACTGATTTTGGCATTGAAAATAAGGAACAGAAAGAGATTGTGAAACTAAAACATAATTGCATGTTAAATAATTAGGAGGAATTGTAATATTGAAACAAAGATTTTGACGATGACAAAGAAAATCCTGTTTAAAAAAATCATATCCAAGCGTTGTAGAGCGTCTTTTATTATTTGAGGTGCCTTTTATTTGAAAGAAAATTCTTTGTTGTTTTTATATCAAATGTACTTCATTTAATTACGTTGTTAGTTTAAATAAAACCAGGCATTTCGACAAAAATTGTTAAATTATTGTTAAATTGCAAAATGTTACATTGTAATTCTATATGATTTTAGTTTGAATCATTTAAGTGAAGTAAAGAAATTAAAGCTTAAGAGATTTAACTATTGCGTACATACATAAATTCATTTCAATATAAGTATGAGGAGGGGTGTTTTATTCGGCGGGTGACAGATTTTGGAAATAGATATATACATGTATTCTATACTAGTAATTATACACTTAACAAATATTCGAAGTGTTCACTCTAGTAAATGCATTTATTTAAAAACTACATGATAGAATTGTATGAAAATTTCAAATTATTATCACAAAAAGTCTTCTCAGCAATTATCGATGGAAAAACAAATCTATTATCACCGTCAAAATTCAATTTTCCTTCACTTAGCTTTAAAACAATCAATCAAAAAATTAGGGAGAGGGCTAAAATAGGCCTTGTACCTGCTGCCCAATCCCATTCACTTTTGTGAATAAAATTTTGTATAAAAAAACAAACAACCAATAAATCTGTACTTTGATGTAAGTGTTTTGTGTAATAAACATCTTTTTGTGACCATTATCAATTTAAAAAGAAATGATTTAACTAAAAAAACAAAATCATTGGCAAAATAACCATTTTAAAAGGAGTGACATTCGTTGGAATGTTAATTTCTAGATCATTTCTACGACAGGTTCTACTCACAATTATTTCAGTTTTTACTTATTTTTTTCCCATTACATTTAAAAATTTAACATTCAGAATAAAAAAAAATATGAAGACATTTATCTGTAAGTTATGTACAGCTGTATATGTTATTTTCATCGCCATCATTTCACAATTTGAAATCTAAATGGAAAAATTAACTGTACCGGAAGTAATCTGGATCTTAGTCTGAGGCCAGGTTTTTTGCGCCACAACCAAGTTTAAAGATAACGGGGGACGTTCAATTAAGCTCATCAGCTCGATGTCATACAACATAGATATCATATGACATTAATCTTGGCTTTTTCTCATTATTGAATCTTTAATGAATTGATAACAGTTTTTGTGACCACTTTTCATCGCATTATGTCATCGTGGGAAGCTGGAAAACAAGGGCTATTCGAGACACTGCATTAAAAATGAATGGTCAAGAATCAGTAAACTAGAGTAAAAGTTAAAGCAGCTGTACACCTTGTTAATATCCTAAAAATCTTTTAACTGAAATATGTGAAATTTACAGCAAGCAATGCCTGTTTTATAGACAAGTGAACATGTAGATTTCAATACCCCAAAAATATATAATGGGCATCAAAAAAAGGTACCGTCCTAGGCAACAATGACTTTCAACAACTGATGTAAATTTGCGAAATTTCAACAAATTATCACTGATTATGTTTTATTGACTTTGAGATATATAGCAAAATTGATAAAAATCATTTTGGGGATAGTTCATACTGTTTTAAAGATACGTTTTATAGTAAAAAGTTTAATACTCAAAGGTCACCCTATATTTTGAAGAATAAGTAAAAACGATAGCGTGTAGGAATGTCTAAAACAATTATTTTGAAAAATCAAAATTTGTACCTATCCACGTTTGTACGAAATTCAAACAGATAATGAAACTTGAATCCATTTTGCTTCAAGCCCTCAAAACAACTTTACAATGAGATGCACTTGACAAAAATGCAAAGGCTTAAAAAGAGCAAAGAATTGTAGGAGCATAAAACAGTTTTATATGATATTTTCTCAGATATAAGCGGTCTTGTTCTTCAAATTCATATTCGGGGATGAAGTTCAAATTTCTGGAGGAGTCAAGAAAACAATTTTTTGCAAAAAATTTAAAGGTGTATGAGAGGAAGGAAACATAATGAGGAATTCATTACATTAAATATCTTCATGATGGCGTCCGAATTCACAGGCCATGAAAAGTAAAGGGGTGTGGGGGATAAACAGAAAGTTAATGTTTTGTCACACCAACAAAATTTGCCAGATCTTTCAACCTTTGAAATGTTTCTTTTCCTAAACTTAGAAAAAACATCTATCAGAAAGAAAAAAAAACAAGTACAGCAAATCATAGGAACTGCCATATTCCAGTATACAAAAGGGTAATACTTAAAAATTTGTTCGAAAAAAAAAATTACAAATTGAATGAAAATGTCACGGATATGAAGTTTAATTGAAAGAGAATGTTTAAGTCATTAAGACTATGTCATGGAAAAACTTTTTTTTTTTTTTTTTTTTAATAGAATTGCATTTTTAAACTATATTCTTATAATGTTAATTATAAATCAAAGTACTGAAAGCACTCATTGGAGTTGAACATGGTGTGAAATAAAATCTTTGATCGGGGGTTAAGTGAGTGAACAATATTATTATTTCAAATACAGACAACTGTTTCAGATTTTTTGAGTTGCAATAATTTTGAGAAAGACATTCAGAGCTATTGAATAGCAAAAAATGCATGGGCCGTAATGCTTGCCTGCCTACATTAGTCCTTTTGTATACCCCCTGCTTGAAAAGCGGGAGGGTATTTATTAATCGGGATTTCCGTCCATCTGTTTCTTATGCTTTAGGTATACCCATCTCTTATCCGCAACTCCTCTTAAACCACTGAACGAAATTTTCATAGAATCTTTATTACATTTTGCCGTTGTGCACCTTCTATTACTTTTTCATCCTACACATATTTTGGGTTTCCCATTGCAAAACATGGACACTGCCATCATATTCATATTAGAGGCGGTTGATCATTTATATAATTCACTGCTCTCAGTCTTCAAATTTGTAATATATTTTTCCTTGGAACCTTTACCCATGCATTATGAAAATTTCAGTTTCACAGGAATAATATCAATGTTGATAAAATGTTGATTTTTACACAGCATCCTTTTAAGAGCTAACAGGTTTGTTATATAAAACTTCTCTGTGAATATAAATGTATTTCATTTTCACGAACATAATGCATGGAGTACGCCAGAACTTTATTTTTTTTTAATATTGTGAAGAAAAAAGCAATATCAAGTTAAAAACAAATATTAAATAACCAAACATAAAAACAGTGGCATATGTGAATGTTTGTGTGCGCACAAATTATCTGGTATGTAAATGAGGTTTTCCTTTTATTAAAAAAATATACTTAATTTGTTGTTTTTAATCGCGATTTAACGAAAACATCGGTGTCCCTTTTTGGTTTTAACATTTACAACAGAGTACTAGATTTACCGCTTTTGGCAGGTGATACTGCTGATTTAGTATAATACGCATGTTTCCTAAAGTTTTATGCATTAATGAATTCATTCAAACCAAGAAAATGTTCATGAAAAGTTGAAATAAATTCTGTGCACCGGTAAAAAAGAAATTGCTAAACATCCGAGACAGTCAGGCGTCGGGAAGAGTTGTCGTTCGTATCTCTTTTAGAGTATGACGCTACACTAAAAATGAGTTCGATTACGAAAAGGTTCTTTATAATTTACTTTTACTTTGAACGAAATCCAATATTCAAAATAAGATATCTTTACATGTATCATTACATTAACATTTCAAATTATGAAAATTAGATCAATTCAGGAGAAAATGACATGAACTATTTGTGGCTGATGTTTATGCATGTTTTCTGTTGAATATCATCGGAGTAAATCGGGCGACACAGTAGCTTCGCTTTCGGCTCTATATAATCAACACAAATTACTGCGCATGTTAAATGCGTGATGACCATGGGAGATTGAACATAGTTCAACTCCCAAAAAACAATATCTAAAACGTCAAAGAAGATGATTAAAGAACATTTTTAAAAGGCATGATGATGTCATTGAGTGGAAAAGTTTCGTATTGGAATCAAACCACTGCGCCATGAGATCATAGCTGTTGAAATGATAACAAGAGGCCCATGGGCCTTATAGGTCACCTGAGTATCATGTATCGTGCTGTAACTTACCAACTATCGAATTTGTTTTTTGTTTTCAACCAGAGGCCATGAAATTCACAATTTTGAAATAAACAACATTTCTTATTACAAATATATACTTCGCATGCTTACTCTAGTTACTTAATACAAAGACGTAGATCAGAGTAACAAAGAGAAAATGCACTTCCACTTTTTAACCAGTTATATACCCCACCCCACAGGAACCACTGACCCTGAGGCCACAAATTTAAAAAAAATTGTCAATTCTTTCATAAATTTTATATCTACATAATTGGTTGATTAATACCAAAGAGCAGATTTCAAATCATTAATTTATTTTCAGATTATGCCCCCCCCCCCTTCATCCGATACCCTTGATCAAGGAGGCATGATAAAAACCATTTTGCTAGATGCACCTCTCTTCTTCATAAATATATTTACTTAGATCAGTGGCATGATACCCAGGAGCAAAGAACAAGATTTTCAAAGAATTAATGTATTTTCACTATATAATTAAAAGAGCCCTCCCCCTTACACAATATGACAAAACCCCTGATCCAGGGGCCGTGGAATTCACAATTTTGAAGGAGGCACTCTTGCTCATCTTAACTGTGTACTTTTAAAATTACTTTATTTAATACCAAGGAGCAGAGAAGAAGATTTTCAAAGAATTTATGTATTTTCACTATAAAAAAAATCAATAGAGCCCCGCCCTAACACCAGAGTCCCTGACCCTAGGACAATAAAATTCGCAAGACGCACTCTTGCTCACCATAACCATGTAGTACTTAGTTAGTTTATTTAACACCCAGGAGCAAAGAAGAAGAATAAATGTATTTTCACAATTAATAATAATCAATAGAGCCCCACACTAAAAATAAAAAATCACAAGACGCGTATCATAACTATGTGCTTAGTTAGTTTATTTTAATACCCATGAGCAAAGAAGAATAATAAATGTATTTTTACTATTAATAATAATCAAGAGAGCCCCGTCCTAACACCAGAACCCCTGACCCTGGGGCAATAAAAATTCAAAATTCTGGAAGAGGCACTCATCATAACTTTTTACTATGTTATTTTATTTAATGCCCTGGAGCAGAGAAGAAGATTTTCAAAGAAATAATGCATTTTTACTATAAAATTTATATAGCCCAACACTAGCACTAATACCTCTGACCCTGGGGCCATCACAATTTAGGTAGAGGACTCAATGCTTACTGCATTCATGCCAAGAGTTTGACTGCTTAATGTAAAAGAGTAAAGAAGAAGATTTTTAAAGATTTCATTAATTTTAGTGGGTTTGGCCCCACCCCTCAGGCCCCAGGGGGGCGGGGACCATAAAATTCACAAGTTTTGTTCCCTTTTACCCAGAAATGCTGTATATCAAATTTGTTTGTAATTGGTTCAGTGGTTTTAGAGAAGAAGCTAAACATTTTCAAATGTTAACCCATTACACACATACACGACACACGAAACACGACGCCGGACGAAACGGATAGCAATATTTCACCTGAGTGACTCAGGTGACCTAAAAAAAATGCAGATCGATAACTTGATATATAGATATATAAGAAAGAAAAGAAATACAAATTTCACTATTTTCAGCATTTACAATATGCATTAAAATTCCTTTACACCAAATTATCAAAAAATAAATTTCAATAGAAAAGTATTATTCTACTTGTATTTCATGTTGTTTCTGGTTTGATAGGGATTGTCTTTGTCAACGGTTTGTCGTCGTTGATGTACGCAAAACAAGCTTCATAATTTTCATCTTGATCACTGCAGGAAGTAGGGTTGAGACATAAACTAAGGTTCCATATCGCAGTAGGTGCTTACATGTAAAATAGGATTTTTTTGGTCACGTTCTCCTTAAAGATCATAACAGGTATATGTACTCGTATTACAGAGAACGTGATTGATGAGGAAGTCATATTGAGTGTCGTCTCGATTGCAAGGCATGATAAAGCATTGATTATGCATGTCAGCTCTTATCTATTCCTAAGCACTATTTGGCTGCCAATATTGTGCTTTTCAAATTTGTTGATAGAGTATTGAATAAAAAGTCCGTAAAACTCAAAAAATCGTGTCTTAACATATTTTACAAATATCAAGAACTGGACAAGTAGGGACTATATTCATTAAGAACATCTCAGTTTCATGAATTTTTGAATTGTAAACATTTACTTAATTTTTTCTTCTATTTGATATGCATTTAAGGTTAAATCTGTTTTCTCAAATGAAATAAGAAATAGTTTTCATGTTTTCTTTTTGCGTTGCAAAAAATAAATAAGTAAATTAATAAAGGAATAGAACATTTTTGTTCAGAAAATTACAATACTAAACATTTATAAACTACATATAGATCATGAATGCCTTGCGGGAGTATATATTTTGAAAATGCTACATGAAATTGTGTATTGGTTGATTAGGAATCAATTCATAGTGTCTTTAAAAGTGAAACTGATATCTAAAACTGATAATATTTCACAAAATTGTGTAGAATTGCTGAATTTTACAAATAATAAGTTAAATAAACTAAGAAAAATGTAAATTCCTGAAAAGTCACGTCAAAATCGAAAGAAAGTGAAAGATCGAAAGTTTGCACAAAAATGGAATGAGAAGTGAAAATATTTGTATAGAATAATAAGGATGGTTTTAAAAGGGTACAATTTGGAAGGTCAAAAAAGGTGTACAATTTCTTTATATTCCACAAAATTATTTGCATCGTCTGCAACATTTGCAATGAATTTAGTAGGTCAAACATCTATTTTAATCCAGGCATCCGCATTTTGTTTGTGTTATCTGTCCTTATCCTATACACAAAAAGAAAATATTATTTGGTAAAATGATTGATAAATTTATAATCAAATAATCTATATCGTAATAAGATTGAGAAAAACAAAAATTAGAATGTTCCCTAAATATATGTACTGTACAAAAATAAATTTTTATTTAGTAGTTTGACATGCACCCTCAAACTCCTCATACACAATGAGTCCAGCTGGCTCTCCACCGACATGACTAGACCCCTCTCAGCTCAACTTCCGGGTACCTTAGTACTGTTTGACACCTCTGCCGAGCTCTCTATCAATCAGAATAGCACACCTCACTGTTTTGCTTTAGTTGAATCTCTGGGATGCCACATTGTTCTGATGCATCCGTGTAACTGCATAGGTTCGCAAAGTATGTCTAATTCTCATGTTGCACATTACTTGTGATATGTGCATGGTAAATATTTAAAATCAGGAATTTCATGTATTTTCTAAACCGTTCAGTAAATACATCTATTTACGGGATATTTAAGAAATACATGTAATCACTCAATTGCCAGGAAATTCATATTTTTACTGAAAATTTTAGCCAATTCTACACGTTTTTACTGAACAAAGCTTGATGAATATGCATACTGTACTCTGAAATTTTGAAAGACATCTCAAATTCGGAGGTGCCCAAGCAGTCGGAGTAAATAGATATCGTTAAGAAAGGGCCGCCCCCCAAAATGATTAAAACCGAGGAAAATCGATGTGAACCTCCAGCTTCCGCCAGCCACTTTTTCCAGAACTATACAGTTTATTTTAATAAACAAAATAAAAATAATAAAAATAGTAGATTGTAAGTCAAGACATAATCATTTCTGGTTGAAAGATATCGACCTTATTCTTGTTTTTTTTTTTTTTTTTTGGCCACTATGTACACCTGACGGATAATAAAATTTGTTAATAAAGTTTGTTTTGTATGCAATTCAAAGTTCCGTCTATATAGGTTATTAGGGCTACGCCCATGGGTTATGGTGTAGATAACCAACAGATAAAACAATAGACAAAATGGCGAACTATGGTATATTTTCATTGGTCAGATAAAATTGTATGTTGGAATTTTGATAGATCATGGTTAACTCAGTGCGTGAGAATACAGTCGAACTACGTGCTATTAACGTAAACGTGATAGCGCATGGGTAGTTCAGTTCCTGGGAACAATAATACAAAATATAGAGTACCTTTTAATCAGTTTCAGTTCCTGGGAACAATGATACAAAACATAGAGTATCTTTTAACTCAGTTTCAGTTCCTGGGAACAATAATACAAAACATAGAGTACCTTTTAACTCGTGCATCTTCAGATATCAGACTCGGGGGACAAGCACCTCGTTATAAAAGGTTCTCTATATATTACATATAGCAACACTCGTTTTTTACAATTTAAGTGCAAACAATAAAATCAGAGCCACAATTACCTCTTCTGTAAAAACGTCATCTTCTTTCATTCAAGTCCGGAGGACCAGGCTGCTCTATTACATATAGATTTAAGTGTTGGTGAATGGATTTAGCTTCTTGTAAGAGATCATTTGAAACTTCTTTAGATGATGTTTATAACAGTATGGAATATTTGTGTTGTTTTTAGTATGGCACGTGATTTTTGCTATTTATATTTTAATTCATTAACAACAAATTCTTTCAAATCAAGATCTTGTAAATGAAAGGTGCTAACATATTTATCAAATTTGAGAAAATAATTCCTTTAATGATGCTATGTATAAAATTTTAGCTTGTTCAAATTAGGAGGGGCAAAATGTAGAAAACAAGATGAAAAAAAAATCTTATTTTGAACTGTTATTTTCAATGAAAAATTTAGATAGAAACTCATGAATATTGGAATTTTTTTTATGAGACAAATGAAATGTACACAGATTGCCTACAGTCTCTCAAAAATGGTACCTGATATGTTTTTGGCCTCTTGTTTAAAATGATATCAATTTTAATATAGACATCGGGATAACTTTTCATACATTCAAATGAAACACCGTGTTTTCTACATAATTCTATCAGAGCCGTAAAGTACGGGAAAAGAAAGTTGAAACTGAATATCACGTCATAATGGTTCTAGCACTGAATTAGTCTTTTAAATGTATGTCGTCAGCTTTTCCAAAAAGTGAACGCAGAACCTTTTACTTCAAAAGTATTCATTAAAATACAATTTTTATGACAAACTTTGAGGCCTCATATCTCACTTATTTCTTAACGGATTTCACTCAAATTTTCAGAGGTTATAGACGTTTATAAATTCTATTAGAATGCTGACTAAAATTTCAAAAAATCACTTCAGGTTTTGAGTTATTTCCCTTTAAACGAAAATTTGTAGGCTTTCGTTTCCAGAAAAAGGCTCAGAGACGACTAAAGCTGGAGCAGACATCCTACTGATTTTAGATAATAGAAGGATTGAAGTTGTGCACATCAGTTTTTGTTTTTCGATTTCTCTATTCAAAATGGCGCTTCTTTCAAATGATGTGTCACAAAAAGGGCTGACCCCAAAATTAAGGGATTTAGAGGGGCCAAAAGTTTTTTCCAGATATCTCAAAAAGTATTCAAAATTTGTTATACATTAAAGAAGCAAAGTTATTGAAAATGTTAAGCTTAATCTAATGGAGTCGTCAAAATACGTCCAGCTTCGTCACTTTCGGCCAATCAGGAAGTAGTCGGAAAACGTGTATTTTTGCCGTTTTTGACAAGTTTCGGGTAACATATGTCTCTGGGAGCTTAAAAATTAATTTTCCGTGCGATGTCGTCATTTCCGGTCAAACCGGAAGTAGCAAAAAATGGCGTATTTCTGCATTAATTAACATAGCTTTAGAGGATTCAAAGCATTTTTTGTGAAAAATAAAAGCTACTTCCGGTCAAACAGGACGGAAGACCTACTCGTTGCTTTGCAACGAGCTTTGCTCTAGTTTTATATCTGATTAGTTTTCATTCTCACCATAGTCAAACCTTTTTATATTTTGAAGATATATAGAAATGAGATGTGTTAAAACGTAGAGCTCGACTTATTTCACCACGATAGCTGGGTCATATAAATCCTTCCATAAATCATGTAAATATAGGTTAACTTCTACATTATCTTGAGATGTTTTCATTAAACAAATATAAATTTAAACTACTTAATTATATTGTTTTCTCAGAGAAGAGGTCCCATACTAAATAGATTCGTAGAGTCTTTGTAACGGAAGCGTTGGTAGGGCTAGATCAATCGTACATGACAGAACCATAAATCTGGAAATTTTTACTTCGATTTTATTTTGCGAATTCGGGTCAAATTGCTGTTGATTAATTTTTACCTTTCAAAATTTTGCGAATGACCAATGCTTTGTTTACATTTTCTTATAGGTAATTTATTTGTAAGAAAAATATTTTTGCGAATGCAATGAAATCGCAAATTTGCCAAAAGTTTATCGACTGTAAAAATTTCCAGATTTACGGTATTCTCCTCCATGAAACCTGATACCACCTCAGATGTTTCTAAGGTCCGTGTTTGTTCTACTCCTATTTTGTTTTGTTTTATGGAATTTTAAGATTGAATACTGTTTGCTATTTCTATATATTTCAATTCATTCTAATTGATCTAAAAAAAGATGAAAATCTCTTGAATAAATTAATGTATACTTAATCTGGACTGTTATTATCTCTATTAGTTATTTTTAAATGAACTTTTCTACACTAATCGTATAGATTTATTGCGGAAATCCTTCATAGCAATTTCAAATTGTTAAGAAATGACAGTTATGAAGTTAATATGAGATTTCCTTCCATATCAGAATAATTAACGATGTAATCTCAAAATTATTCAGTTCACTTGAAAAATTACGAAATCAAATTTTCATATATTTTTTTTTACATGATGGCTAATAAGCCCATCAATAATTTGAAAAAAAAGTCATGAGAGATATAATTCCACAACTACGTACAAATTCTGTTATAAAGGAAAAAAAGCAAAAATCAATTTAGTATTGGCAAGCTTAAATGCATAAGTGGTAACGACCCAAGAGGGGAAAAGGGTGCTTATATATATATATATATATATATATATATATATATATATATATATATATATATATATATATATATATATATATATATATATATATATATATATATATATATATATATATATATATATACATTTTTTAAACTGTGCTTTAATTTCCCTACAAATTTTAATATTCTACCCCCGGGGGTCATGATATGAAGAAACTTCAATCTACACCACCTAAGAATGCTTCCATATAAATATGACTTATGATTGCTTTGTTGTTCTTGGAGAAAATTTGTAAAGATTTTCCCTCTATGCCAAATTTCAACTAATTTTATTATGGCCACACCCTACGCATAGGGAGTCATGATTTAAATTAACTTGAATTTACACTATCGAACAATGATTCCACATTCGTTTCATCTTTGCTAACCCTTTCGTTCCTGAGAAGATCTTTCATTTATGTCATTATTTTTTCGCTATTTGTAATTATCGGCCCTTATAGTAAGAGGAACACCTTTTATTTAAAATGCGCTCAATATCTGAAAATATTATACTTTTATACTATTAGTTTCTTAAAACATACATATTGTCTTATTTATTTATGCTTTATTTATTATTATTTATATCATAGCATTTAGTGCTAAGTAGGTTAATTACTATTACAAGCAATGAGGACCCCATTGGAAATAAGCACATTATTGCTTTCATGGGTCATCCTCGGGTAAATGGCTATACTTAGTACAAAACCCGACATTCTCTTTTAGATATACTGAATTAAGTGTTTATCTTAAGTACTTGTTTTTTATGACATAATGCTAGTGTTTTATTACAATTGTATTTTTTATGAAATTATGATTTCTTTGGATTCCATGTGCCAATTTTGTTCTTATATATCTATCTTATGCTTCATATATGACATGTGCCATTTCCTGAATAAACAAACAAACAAAACAAACAAATTGATCTTTATTTTGAACAAACTTGATTGCCCTTTACCGAAGAATACGCTGTACCACGTTTGCTTGAAATAGCCCCTGTAGTACTGGAGAAGAAGGCAACAACAGACAACGGATGCATTTCGATCAAAAAAGCTCACCTGAGCCTTTAGGAAAAAAACCCAGTAATATTTGAACATGAAGAGTAAAATAGAAATGTAATATTGTTAAATTAGAATGTGATATTCTACTAGAAAACGATAAAGTAAATTTTTAAAATTGGACTGAAAATCAAATAATGGAATTAAAAGTAAAAGATACTAAACGGATAAGAAAGTTTCCATAGTGCTATGTCATAAAAATTTGTGTAAGAAATACAACATTAAATAAACGATCTGCATGTTATATTGACAAATACATTTAGATAACAGCTTCAAGCACATGAACTTATATGTTTTGAATATGATATAATTGCTTAAACAATTTGTCGAATAATCTCTTTACAACAGACTTTAAAATCTGTTCCTTAATTTAAAAAAATCAAAACACTTCCCGATTATTAATTCATTTTAAGTGCATACTATTTTTATTCCCCGCAGTCAAAGGGAATATAGAGGAATCACCTTTTCCGTATGTATAGCTCTCTGTCTGTCTGTGTAAACGTCAATATCTTTCTGAAAGAGGAGATATGAATCAACTATATTCACAAAAAGATTGTCCATGACACCATGTTAAAACTTAGACCCAAGGTCATTTGGGCACATTTAAGGTCACTAACAGAAAAAGTTCAAGATTCCTGACCTGTTTAAGTCTTTCTTCTTGATAAACGTATACGTTTTTAAGAGATCCCAATATTATATATTTAATAAAATGCTGTAAAGAAAGATTGGATATTGATGTTCTCAGTTCTAGATAGCCTTTTGCTAAGTTGAGTTTATCGTTCTCCTCTTTCCTGGAATGCTTTACTAATTTTCAAATAAGCAACAAACATGAAAATTGCAAAGCCCAAAAGAAATATTGTGGCAGTTATCATGGATTCCTTTGTCTTTGTCCATTTCTTCTTGAATTTTGGGTCGCAAGGATTTTTTGGTTTATTGACATCATCTGAAATTATGGTTATTATGCCTCGACTATTATTGATATACATGAAATGTAAATTAAGAAATGAATGTAATATTTTTTCCTTTAATCGATATATCAAAGAAAAATTTGAACGGAAAACTTCATAAATGTGCGTAGCGCATTGATGAAAAGTTTTCCGTCCAAATTTGTCTTTGATACATCGATCAAAGGAAAAAAATATTACATTCATTTCTTCTCATTTAATTATAATTTTAAATTAATAAAATGAAGCTTTCTTTCACCTGTTCTTTTAATTTTACGCATCAAAAACAGTGCGCACGAATACATCACAACAACGTGAACGTTGCTGAAATTCAAAATGGCTAACACGTATTCTCAATAGAGAATAGCTCAAACGAATAAACGTTCTCAAATATTTCGGAGGCATTACCAACATTCTCTTTAATAATTAACAGTTCTTTAACACAAAAAAACATACCTGTTGTGTTATTCCAAATCGGTATATTTTCCCCGGTAAGTTATCTTAGTTCGTAAATGTAAAGAGAAGCTACTCAAATATTCTGTCATGCCAGACAGTTCTAACAGGTCACAGAAATTTTGGATTTCATTTGCAAATCTTTTCATCCGAATTTCAAACCGAACATATAAATACGTACCACAACCTGTCAATGCTGTAAAACTTGAAAGAGTCTGCTGCCGACTGTTAAAGATTAAAAGAATCTCCTCATTCATGCAGTGTCGTTTTTCTCTATCATTCGTTTCCCAAGATTTAACTGATTAACGGTTTTCCTCTCTTTGGTAGCATAAAAACACGTTTCTTCAGAATTCTATCGTTCATTCCAGATATCTCAAAGCCAAACAAATTAACAAAAGTATGTCGATTTCTTTCCTTCTTTCCCAAAACTGTATTGTTGTTCTGCAGATGAATTGAATTGTTTAGCAAGGGGAGTAATTCAAAAGGAAACGAAAGTAGAAAATAAGTCCGGTACGTAACGGACAGTTTTCGAAATTCAGGAAAGTAAAAGTATTTCATTATTCATTCAAGAAGTAACCTGGAAGCGGGAAATATACATGTAGAGACTGCGAAAGTAGTTCCGGCTGCTTAGTGAAAGTGAGGTCTAGATTTTGTTGATGCAGGTATCAAAAGAATTTTTAAACCAATCAGAATCTAATATTTTATAGAAAATTAAATGATATGTATATCATGAAACCTTAAAAATTGATTTAAAATAAACTGGTAAGTTATGGTCAGAATTACATTATGAGAAATAAGTCCAACGCATGAAAAAGAAAATATTTATGAAATAGCAAATTTATCTGTCCATAATAAAAAAAAAACATTGCTCAGAATTCTTCAGAAAAAATTAAACGAGGAATGATTTTTTTTTTCACCTTGTTTGAAATTTTCCTCAGATTTGAGATCAAACGCTGATTGCGTAAATTTAAAGAGAATTGATTGATGTTTTCATTTTTCCATCTAAGAGAAAAGTACGAAAGAGGCATGTTAACGATATATATAAACACGTGAATTTGTCGATCACAAAAGATCTTTGCTTATAGTACTTCAGGCGAAATTAAACGAAGAAATTACTATTGTTTCATTCACCTTGTTTGAAATTTTCCTCAGATTCGGGATCAAATGCTGAAATTGTGGATTTAAAATGAGTTGATTGTTCTGTTTTTATTTTTCCGTCTAAAGGAAAAGTACGAAATAGACATGTAAACAATAGATATAAACACATGGATTTAATCTTTCTTAGAGAACTTAAAATCAAATGTCTGTTTTAAAAATGTAAATGTGACATGAACATATTGCCTTAAAGAACATCATTTATAGTTGTAACCTTACCAGTGGAAAAATGGAGACATCCATTTTGAAAGTGACATAGATCATGGGAACAATTACACTCCAGAAGGCATCTGTGTCCGTAAAACGACGATGGACATCGGAAAGAACAGTTAAGACCAAAAAAACCCTTTACACAGGCTTTAAACATGTTAAAGGCAAAAATATGTATTTTTGTATACATGAAACGTAGAAAATGAAATTGTGATTATAGAAAATCGTTTTATTCTTGATATATTAGAACTTACGGATGCAATCATTTTGAGAATAATCCATGTAATAGTCAGGACAACATCCTCTGTAAGAGATACAAATCACATTTATTCACAATGATATACATGTAATTTATAGATTGATTGTATGATGTTCTACTTATCATTGGAGGATTTTTCACTCATGTGGATATGTTAATATATAACTGTGCTTCAAATTTTGTCCTTTACTCGGCACTCAATGCAATTGAGCAGTGAGGGATCTTAATCATGTCAATGCCTAACAGTTGCTCTCAATTTTTCATCAACTGAATTCAGTCGCGTTCGAGATTCGAATTCACGACTACATCTCTACCGATTAAGTGTACATTTTTGATGTTTTTGATGGTAACATATTGTTAAACGTCCCATTTTAAGAATTTTTCACTCGTATAGAGACGTCACCATACATTCAGGTGAAGGGTTTCAAATTTAGACCTATACTCAGCACTTAGAGTCATAGAGCAGCGAGGGTTCTTTATCGTGCCAACGGCTACCGTGACAGGGGGCCTATGTTTTAAGGTCAGTATCCGAAAGACCCGTGACTTGTTATGCGAAGGATACTATACTTACCCGTTACATCTCGGAGCCAATTCACTATAAGACAAAAACAACAGTATTAATATGAATTGAAAAATATTAATAGTAACTCGCAATAATCCCCTTCCGATTTTCAGAATCATATTTCAAACATCTGAGGCTTGTACATCATATACAAATTTAGTGAAAGGGATAACATTTAAAATACGTTCTTGCTTTAGAGGTGCAAATGTTGAGATGAATATTACAAAAGTTTCCGTGTTTATAGCAAAGTGAGCCAGTAAGTACTGCACTTCAGCTGTAACAGAACAAGGAAAGAGTGAAACATAATTATAAACGCAGAAACAAACAAAAAAATAAGTTATTGAATCAACACAGGTTTAAAAAGAAACCTGAATTTTAATCAAAAATTCAAAAAAAAATTTATATTAGAGTTTATAAGTTTTAAAAACTCCTCTGTAAGTTCATTCATGCATTATTGTAGATTTATTTTTTCGAGACTACTCATCATGGTAAATGAGCTTTTCAACACCAAATCCCAAGAATAACAAGTATTACGAGGGTATTGCAAAACCGATAAATGTCTCCTGCTAGGTTCCCCTTTTCTCTATAGGATGTCATTTTTTATAACATCCTCCTTATGAAAAAGTGAACATTTCGGTACTATACAAATATAGTGCTTCTTTAAGAATGAAATGTTTTGGAAAAGTCGATCTGTCTTACAAAGGGAGACATCATGAATGGTATCATACATACATGCATGCTTTTGTAAAAGAGCTTATTTTGTATGGTTATAAACAGTTGTATAAAAACCAAACATGATCTATGGTTTGTCACATAGGATAGTCTGTGTAGCGGAAAATGAGGACTCAGAATCTCTCCGAAACCATTTTGAAGAATACAAAATAGTTTTTATTGAAAAATAACTACAAAATAAATTAAAACAAACATTTCATTTGCTTTTATTTAAGTACCGATATCAAATTAAAAAACATAATTTTAGCAGTCAATTGTCAGATGAAGATTGATAACTAAGTATGCTCACATAGAAGAAAATATCGGTACAATGAACGAACCGCTTAACTTGGGTATCTTTATTTTTTAATGAATCAATTTCAGGGTTCCTAATTAAAACATTTCACGTGGCAGCTCCACCAGAGTTAAATTCATCAGTGCAACAGCTATAAGATCAGTTAAAAAACATGGATCCACCAGGGATAAAATATTTGCGCCATAGTGAGATCGTCGTCGTTAGTAAGGTAAGATATAAATTTATAAATGAAAGGATCTACTAAATTATTTGTACTAGTATGTGATATTTTTTCAGTTTCTAATGCAATACTGATTATTTACTCAAAATAGGGTGCGTTTGGCTTGCACGATCATTATTAGTAGACCTCGCTGGGCACATAAATCAAAAGTGTTCACATTCCTCGGTAATTAGTTATAATATTTTAAATATTAGTTTAATCATGCTTGAAAAGTTTTTCGGACTACACTTTGTTTAAGCATGTAAAATTTTGATATCAAAAAAAGGTCAGAATTCACAATGAAACGAGAGTGCATATGTTTGATTTGACAGTTTTCACTGTACTGGTTTGTTAGATTCTCGGGGATAAAACATAAAATATTATGATAGCAAATTTTAAATAAAAAACGTTTAATTTGTCGATTGATCGCTCTTAAGCATACTTTTATTTCTGCTTCCTTAATAAATATTTTCGACGTGCCGTGTTTCCTTATTATTATGGAATTAAGTGTACAAACCTTTTTCAAACTTGTTGACTCTCTCCTTTGTCTGTATAGATCAATTTGGAAGACATATACTCAGTATGCCATTAATGTCATCCAAACAATTATTTTTTTTACAAATATAATTCACATCCCTGACAGAGAATAAAACAAATTGTTGCTCTGATTTCAAAGTAAAAAAAGAATATCTATTAAAATGTCCATAGGTTTCTTTATAATCTGTATGAAATGTTCAGTTTTTTAAGGTATAAATGTGAAATACCCCTCTACTTTAAAATTCAAAACAATATCATTTGAATTTCCAATAGTGATATTCATACACAACAATAACATGACATTTAAATTGAAAAAAGTTTGAAGCAGAAAGCGTTGTTTATTGTTTCAATAAAGAGCATTTTGTCTAAGTATGATATCAAAGCGAATTGGAACAGTAAATCAAATATCAATAATTCATTGAGGAATCATTGAATAAAAAAAAGGACATATATGTGAAAACAATTTTTAGTGATATATAATTTTAATCCATATCATAAAACATAATGAAACATAGCCCTCGAAACTGAATTATCACTGTTATTGATTCCATCTACAAAACATATATTTCCATGTACAAAAAGGATATGGAGATAACGAACAGTATTCAATCTCTAAGTCCATTAAACAATATACAAAATAATAGCAGAGCAAACACGGACCTCTGAAACATCAGAGGTGGGATCAGGTGCCATGGCGGAGTGAGCATCCCCTGCCGACCGGTCACACCCGCTGTGTCATGATCAGGAAATAATGGGAAAAAGTCTATAATGGTATTTCTTCAGAATATTTTTTACAAAACACAAATATAATTGGTTGGAAAATCAGCATGTGGCACTTTAGCATGAAAAAATATATATGGAGAGAAAAATAAATCTATTTGATCAAATTAAAGGAACTGTGTCAATTTTTTCACATGAATTATTTTAAATCACTCTTAATACAACTGGCAAAAGAAAATGAAAATCAATATTTTTAACCAAAAAATCAGATTTTATCAATTTAACAAGATATTTATACTCATAGTTAATATACAAAATAAAGTTGCATAGAAACTACAGAAACTATATTTGTAAGGAACGAGATTTCATCTAGATTTTATTATAATTTAGGAAGCTCGAAATTGGTGACCACATATGTATCGACGGCAATATTCATTGGTATGATTATCAGCACCATGGAATATACATTGGAAACTGTACTGTGTTTCATTTTTCAGGATTTATTGGTTTAACTGCAAAGATCAAAGATATCGATATAAATCAATTTACAGGAGAAGGAAAAAGAAGAGTTGTAAGATTCATATATCATAATCAACAATGCAATCCTCCGGAAGAAGTCGTCAAAATAGCAAGAGAATATTGCGATGGTTCCAAAATATGGGGAAAGTTCGATTTGATAAAAAATAACTGTGAGCATTTTGCAACTTATTGTAAAACAGGAACAGCATTATCAGAGCAAGCAAGGCTGCACTTGGAAAAATGTCGACAAAACCCGCTTTACAACTATTCATTTAATTTGCTCCGTGGATCGTCCTCTTCTTCTTTTTTTTAATTTCGCCAATAACACAACAGTTACTGTCTATTGAACTGGTTTGATGGACCACAGCCATTGTGAAGTCATCGAAGGCTTTATTACTCTTTGTTTACATTTTCAAACATTTATTTTAGATGAACCTATTAAAGAGGAAATGTGTTCAATATTTTGTATGAACTTATTTGCGGGTCATAGGTGATAGCGAGACCGAATGGCAAGGATAGATGATATCTTGTTTGAATCTATTTCTGCTTGGTTTTGAATAAACTATGTTAGATACGATGAAAAAGATAAAGCAATTGAAACATATGAATTTTTTTTCGTTCAATAGATGTACAACAGATTTTCCCTCGGTGAGAAGAATGTTTGAAATACTATAATTAGCCTAAAATCAGACTTACAAATACCTTTCTAATCCTAAATTCAAACAGCTTTTAGGTGATTGTGTGTCATAATTAAACAATACGGTGGCCCTGTGGCAATGCACTTTGAAAAAAATTACGGACTTAGAAAAACATTTTCAAAGTGCGGTTAAAATTGGGACAAAATCAACATAATTTGAAAAGAAATCTCAAAGTGTATTTAGAGTGTACATAACATTTAAATAACCTGGACATTTTACTAACTATGAAAAAAATATGTATTAAATAAAAAAAATAGACTTAGATCTTAGAAATTGAGAGAATCAATTTGTAATAACTATGTCTTTTGAAAAACTTTTTTAGTTTACATGTACTCATTTAACCTCATTGGAAACAAGGAGAAAATGAGTAGAAGGTCTTTCAGCCCAAATCTTTTTTTTTCTTGTACATTGTACATATCCGTCGGCAGCAAATTGAAAGTGGACCCCCCCCCCCTCCAAGGTAAGCCCCAATTTTCAATGCTTATATTATGTATATCTTTACAAAACTTTTGAGTGCCTAACCCCCCTTCTAGTACCGATGCCTTTGCTACACCCAAATATTGGTATTTATATAAATGGTATGACATTGAAAACTTTCAAATTTTAGTATACATAAAATGCATTCAAACTGGAAAAAAGGGTACAGTAAAACATTTAAGAGGAAAGGATTTTCAAAGATTGGAAAAATCAAAATCGTTCACTTTAACATCCTGAAGTGAGCTCATTACGGAAGAGTTATCAAACAGGTTCAATTATTTATCATATCTAATATTTGCAAGAATATTGACCAATCCATACACATTGTAAGATTAAATTTTTTTAAGCATAGGTAAAGCATTTTCTTCTACATCAAAATAATATATATAACTAGAAGTACTGTGAGCGATGAGCTCACTAAATGATACCCCCCGCCTCCCATATGGTTATAACTGGTGAAAAAGTCCATGTTTTCCTGTGGCCGGGAAACCCAAAATATGTGTCGGATCAAAAAGTAAAATAGGAGGTGCACAATGGCAATATGTAATAAAGATTCTGTGAAAGTTTCATCAAATTTCCTTTAGTGGTATGAGAGGAGTTACGGATAAGAGATGGGTACCCCAAAGCGTAACAGACGGACGGACAGACAGACGGACGGACGGCTGGACGTACAGACGGACGGACGGACGGAATTAACGATTACTATATACCCTCCCGCTTTTCAAGCGGGGGGTATAATTAAACATATTCAGTTTGCAGAAGTGTTTTCTTTTAAACAATTGGTTTTTTTTTCTAATATTGAAAGTGAATGAACTCAGTAAAATTTTAAAACAAAAAATGTTTATTTGACTGCGTAACCATTTAAAACGCATTTTATGTTACACTGAAATTTTATTTTGATTATTATGTTTTAATTATCATTAAAATCAAGTAATGCTCAATAAACATAAAAATTAATATACCAATCAAGGTTCATATTTCTACCTTTTCTTCCTTTGGCCATTAAAAAGAAGCTTATTAAATTCTGTAATTTAGATATACTTTTCGTTGCAAGTTATATAAAAAAAAATGTCAAAATATATGTATTTTCAACAGTTGTCAAATTGACATGCACTGGAAGACACATTTTATGCCACTATAGACAATGTGCCGGATTATATTGTGTAAAAGCATGTAAAATTGCAAAATCGTAAAAATAAAAAGGTCGGAATTCACATTGGTATATGTTGAACTTGTGTTGGTTTAAACATTTTTCACTGAACTGGTTAATTACACTTTACAGGAATAAAACATTGTATTGTACTTACACAAAATATACAGTTGTATTTCTTTCTCCAGATACTTAGGAAAACAGCTTCATACACATGTGCTTGAATTTTTTTTTAAAAAGTTTCTTAATTTTGTCGATGAGTCTCTCCATATATGTATTTCTGTTTCCTTAATAAATTAATAACAGACATAGTGTTTCCTGATTACTCTATAAATAAGTGCACATACAATTTCAAATTTGTTGACCCTCTTCCTTGTCTGTATAGATCATTTTGGAAGACATACTCAGTATGTCATTATAATCATCCAAGCAATTTTTTATTTCAATTTTTTAAAATATACTTTGGAAGAGATTGAAACAAAATATACTTTTGATTTCAAAGTAAACAAATGTTTCAAATTGATTTTTCAATAGGTTTCTTAAAAATCTCAACGCAATGTTCCTTTACTTGAAGGTGATTTATCCATCTCCTATATATTTGACAAATTTTGTTAAAATTCCCAAGAGTGATATTCATCAACAACATGAACAATAGTAGAATGAATTAGATTTAGATGGAAATAAGTTTGAAATATAAATCGTTAGTAATAGCGTTAAAAAGAAAGGTATTATGTCTAATAATGATATTAAAACAATTTGAGACAGCTAGTGAATAGAGGATAAACAATTTATTACCAAAACATTAAATATATATGAAAACAAAAACAAAATCAAATGTAAGAAAGCAATTTTGGTTACAATTTATTATAATTTATATTTTAAAACATAATGAAACATATTGCATTTGAAATCAATGATTTTCTTTTATAGCATATTTCTACAAGACATACATTTCCATACACAAGAGTAATATTTCTCCAAAATGTTTAAGGAGAAACATAAAAATAGAAAAGTTCACCACCTGATACATGCTGTAGCATTAAAAAAAAAACATTTCAGGCGATAGATATAAATATGTGTGCAATTTTCGTAGATGAACTATTATGAATCACTTTCAAAAGCATTGGCAAAAGAAAATATAAAGCGATATTTGTAACAAAATCAAAAATCAGTTTTCATTTCTCCTACAATATGATTTTCTTCATCATTAAACAAATCTAAGTAGCAGCAATAAAGACAATTCATCAAGTAGCTCAGGATAGTTTCTTTGAGATTTCACCTGAAAACTTAAGTTTCTCGTAACATGAGAAAGCATAAGTTTATGAGGCTAGTAAGAGGAAGAGTCTTTCTTCACAATATATACAGTAATCTATTATCATAATTGAATTGCTTTAAATTAAAAAAAATCATTTCATCGCTTCTCTGTAAACTTGTTTAATATTAATATGGTTATGAAATATCTCATTAAAATAAATATATACAGAAACTTTTAAACATGTATCAACACCTCTGAGTAGTCTTTGAGGATTGAGGACTCTTTTTGTGCCAGTACCTACCGCGATATATATGGGACCTCGATGTAAACGGTCTCATCTGGTCTCAACGTACTGCAGTGGAATTTGAATTACCAATGTGGGTATAAACTCCTTACACCCCAAGTGTAGACATAATGCTTTAACAACTTCGCCATGCAGGCGACAACTTTTACTTTTGTAATGAAAAAAGGGAGAATCATGCATTTAGTAAGTATCTCAGCAGGACGGTGTGCTTTCTTCCCAATGACCATTGTAGGAAAATTTCAAATTTTAGCAAGGCATCGTTATGTTCAAGATGGAAGCATAAATTTATAAGGTTTCCGTTCCCTTGCTTTAAATTAGTACGATGTGCATTTCAATTTTCTAAAGAAAAAAGCACTAAATCATTCCGGAATCAATATAGTCAATGAGTTCATATTTCTTTTTAAAAACATATAAGGATGAAAATTGGTCTATATGGTTGACAAATGTTGAAAATCGACGTCAAGTTCATGTAGAACACATTTTACATGTACAATGTTTTGAATTTACAGAGACACCTAATTATGGAATAAACGAGAAATGAATGAAAAAATGTATATTAAAAATATAGGTACGTTTTGGCAGTTGGTTAAATCTCTCTCTCTCTCTCTCTCTCTCTCTCTCTCTCTCTCTCTCTCTCTTCTATTTATGGTGTTTTTAAGTGCGCAAATGTATGCAAATATATAGTTTAACAATAAAATTAAAATCAGACGAATCATCTAGATTTGATTTTTATGAACGCATTCAGGAACAACTGGTATGTCAGGGCATCGGCTATATTTTGAAATATGAAAAAATTTTATCCGAAAATTTGCAATGCCTTTTATGCCCTTTATTTTTAAATGAACTTTACAGTCATTCTTTATACTGTGGTTTCATCAATTTTCGTTGGCATCGATTTTAGTGGATTTTATAAAAAGGACGTATTCGAGGAAACGTAATTTCGTGGACAAAAGCATTGCCTATACAAATGAGTAGCATATTTCTAAATTCAATAAAAAAAACATTTAAAATGCTCAACAACGAAATCCAAGAAAATTGGTGTTAATGTCATAGATTATTAAAAACTCAAAGTCCCCACCCACTGATGTTGGGCAAATAACATTTGCAATAGATTATATGTATTTAAGACATTATATGTACTTTTTTACTTGTCAAAATTTAAATGAAGCTTTAATTTACAAAAACCAACAGATTTATGATTTTTCTAAATTATTATAATTAAGAAAAAATTTTGGAATTGTTTATAAAGGCAATCATACCTTTATCCCTTCGACACTCTTGTATTGAGAGATATTCTACATGTATATCATACATAAGTTGTTTATCAACTAAGTATTGATTGTTTTGTTGTTAAATCTAGGAATCCTTTCATCTCTACAGGGTATATCGCTGGGTTTAACCTTGCCTTTAAGTTTTGCTTTAGTGAAGCTATGAATTGCATATTTCACATGTACATGCGCATTCTTTGTGGCAAGACCTTTCTTTGGGTTCCACCAAATTTGACCTTTTCACCTTTGAGTTTGACCCTCTTTTCCACAAAAATTCCAAACTTTCACTTCTCCAATAACTTTTGAACTGTAGAAACTAGGACCTTTATATTTCACATATGTATTTTTGTAGCAAGACATTTAATTTGATTTCAACAAATTTGACTGTTTTACCTTGGAGATTTCCGTACTTATGAAATAAATTTAACCTTGGCTGTACCTTTTGAACGGTTTGGACAAGGGCTTTAAAACTTCGTTTATGTAATAACTGTGAGAAGACCCTTCAATAGATACCAAGAACTTTGAACCTTTGACCTTGACCTTAAAGTTTGACCTACTTTAAAAAAATAAATTTTGACTGTAAATTTTTAGTGGCTAGGACTTGACTTTTGGGGCTGACCTACTTTTTTAAATGTTTATTATTGGCCATAACGTTTGAACAGTTAGAGCTAGGGCTTTCATACTTCACATAGACCTTTATTAAGAAACCAACAATTTTGCGTTTGACCTTGACCAGGAGTTTGACCTATGTTTAACATTGTGCAGAAGCTTTAAATTATTTTACTCTAATAAAACAGAAAAGGCTAATTTCTAAAAAACACTAAATAAATAAAAAAAAATGAATGTTGAAGATATATTTATCTGTTCAATATGAGTTCAACAATCCTTATATATATGAACAAATAATTGATATTTCCTTTACCTTGTTTAAAAATTTCCTCAGATGTGAGATCGTGATCAAATGCTGAAATCGTGGATTTAGAAATAGTTAATTGTATTGTTTCTAGTTTACCATTGACAGAATTTAAAAAAGTACGACATATGCAAGTAAAGGAGTAATGAAAATTAATTAATGTGGATGTGTTCCATTTGTAAACGTGATATGATTATTTCAATTCTAGGTACTCGTACATTGTAAATTCGTTTATAATTGTAGCCTTACCAGTGGAAAAATGAACACATCCTTTTTGATGGTGACATAGATCATGGGAACAGTTACACTCCAGAAGGCATCTGTATCCGTAAAACGGCAATTGACATCGGAAAGAACAGTTCAGTCCAAAATATCCCTTTCCACAGGCTTTTAAGGCAAAAGATTTATGTATTTATATTTGATTTCGTTTTGTAAATATAAAAATGAAAAATCGTTTCATTTTTTATAAGAACTTACGGATGCACTCATTTCGAGAAGGATCCAGGTAATAGTCAGGACAACATCCTCTGTAAGAGATTACAAAATATATTTATTCACAATGATATACATGTAATTTATAGATCTATTTCATATTGAACAAAATAATGCATGTTTACCCATAACATCTCGAATATGCTTCACTTGAAGGCAGAAACATCAATAATACTATGAACTGAAGAAAAGCAACTTGCAATAATCCTCTTTTGATTTTCACACTCATATTTGAAGTTTGCTGAAGTTTGAACAACTGATACAAATTTTGTGTGAAGGATTATTTTTTAATCATCCTGAGTTTAGAGGCACAGGCGGATGTTTAGATAATTATTCCAAAAGTTTCCGTGGTCATTGGAAATTGAGCCAAGCCGCACTTACTTCAGCTGTTAGAATAGGGATACAGTGAGACAAAATTAGAGACTTATAAACAATGTAAGCAGAAAGATATTTTATCATGTTTATTGAGTTAAATTTAACACATGTTAAAGGATAAACATAGATAATAATAAATTTCACAAGCATCGAAGTGTAGAATTTTTCTAATAGATATAAAATGATATATAGATTAAAGGTATTTAATACACTATTGTGTTGAACTTCATTTAATAGCTATAGCTTTTAATCAAGACATTTTTCAGTCTTCTTAACTTAACATTCTGCTAGTTTTATAAGGCCTCTTTTTTCGTTTCATTGCAATTCTACTTCTAGATCTTAAAATAGTTTTAAACAGTATTATGACAATATAAGAATCTACATACTGGTCAATGTGTAGACTAATATTTATTGAATGTCCTCTTCGTCTTTCTGTTTTATTATGTATAACGGGATTATAGCGACGTATTAGGAATCTAAGAATTTGCTTCCCTACATCTGTTAAGAGGTTATTCGGAAAGTTCGTGTAGAAGCCAGTCTATAAATGAGCACATACCACATTGCATGACATGTTTTTTTTGTGTATTAAGTGATATGCACAGAGACCTTCACTAAATTTTTTTATAATATTTACCATAAACTGCTATCGATATATGCAGATTTTCTAATGGAAAAAAAATCAATATACGTGCATAAACGTTCAAACATTACAGATTACAGATTTTATGTTATAAACAATGTATATAATATGAACTCAAATCAAATAAGAAGATGAAAATGACATATATGTAACCAGTGTAAGAATTTAACTGTTTCAGTATACACATGTAAATGTTTTTATTATTTCTTTTGAGTGTGTGTTCACATGTTTATATGTTACAAGTATGTTTTACAAGGTATGACGCATTTGACCACTTCCGGTTTCAATATTTATCATTTTACTCGCTATCTCCGCTAATAAACTATTTCCATGGACGCTCTGCGCTACACCCTAATTGGAAATAGACGTGTATTGCTAAGAAGCTGAATTTATATAATGCTGCTTGGTAAATATATATTTAATTTTACATCTTTCTTATTATATCTATACTAAGAAGTGAAGTTGCTAAGTGTTTGTAAATATCTAGTGATCACAAGTAAAACGACTTTCTTTCAGTTTTATTTGTTATTATGATTATTACTTTATTCGAAAACAGCTCTTCAAAATGCTCAGTGTCGTATACATGTATCAGATCTCATGCAAATCCTACCTGCAGTCATAGTTTCAGATAACAACAAAATGTATTTCAATCATTTATTGTAAATCTGCATATTCTAGAAATTTAACATGAATCAGAAAAGTGAAAAGTGAAATTCCTAGTCCTAACCCTTCAAAGGTTATGGCCAAGGTTAAAAATTCAAAAAGTAGGTCAAACTCCATGGTCAAGGTCAACGGGTCAGATGTCTTGCTATCAAATGAAAGGGGATGTCACAAGAATTAAATATTTAAAATACTTAAACACTAGCCCTAACCCTTCAAAACTTATAGTCAATGTTTGCTTATTAAAAGTAGGTCAAACTCTAATGTCAAAGTTTCAAAACAACTGTTCCTGGTATCCAATGAAGTTTTTTTTCACAAGGATAACATAAGTTATCAGATGAAGTATTAGATCACTAGCCCTTAGCTTTCAAAAGTTATGGCCAAGGTCAAAGCTTTTTTTCATAAATAGCTAGGAAAATCTCCAAGGTCATGGTCAAAAAGTCAAGATTGTTGGTATCCAATGAAAGATCTTTGCACAAAAAATACATATGTGAAGTATAAGTGTCCTGGTATTTACTGTTCAAAAGATATATATGATCAAAGTATCAGTTTGATATAATTGTGTAAAATTTTTATGGTACTCAAAGAAAGGTCTACTCACAAGGAATACACATGTGGAATATGAGATTCACAGCTCCACTAAAATAAAAGTTATGGGCAATGTAAACGTTTTTGCGGGCAAACAGACAGAAAGACAAACAGAGAAACAAACAGACAGTCGGACAGACACGCCAAAACTTCGTTTACGGGGGTATAAAAATATGCGGAATCGAATATTTAACTCATTAATTTTCTATAATTCGCGATTTTTTTTCAGCAATTTTCTCAAATGTATCTTTCTTTTGTACTATTATTACTGAATTTAAATTTTTGAGGTGATATTTAAAATACTAACAGAAATATTTGTATTTTTCTACGTTGGATAACTGTGAAAATGACGTCTCCTGGATTGACAGATTACCACATTTTTGTTAAATTATGTGTAATGCTCGAGATATCGCAAACATAAATCTGTTATTATATCTCACTAATCATATTGGCGTCTAATTAAATTGTCGTGGTGCCTAAAAATTTGAGTTCTGTCTGAAATTTCTGTTCACGTCACCAAATTCCACACTTTTAGGAGAATTTGATGTAGCTAAAGTCAAATTCTGGAACTATAACTATTTTCAATATTTTTTTCCTACAGAGGTGAAAAGAAGTTTAAAAGTTAGCAATGGCTATGGTTTGTTTCCTTTTTCATCTTGCTTTTCTCAGTCAATCGCGTTCAAATGAAATTTCGCTTGCTTCAGTGCACGCAGAGCTCATCTGCAGGTGGACCACATAAAACAATATCAGTCCAAAGTAGTTGTTGGCTTAAAAAAATCAACAATTGTGAAACACGGCAAATTTGAACGAGTGAAGAGGTCAACTGTTTTCAAATAAATTCTCACTCATCCGAGAAGTAGTCTAACCTATAAAACATGTTGTATAAATAGGTCGCAATTATACAAAGGAGTGTCAAATGCAAATCATATAAACAATCCTCACTTAAGTTTGAAAGAATATTTCGTTATCTCCAAGGTTCTTAAAAAATAATGATAGATTTTTTTCATTTCATTTTATTCACGACAGGTAAAAAATATCACAGAATGTCATGATACACATATTAACATAGAACCTACGTCGTATTACATCATAACTAGTGAATGTGTTTAGCCTGTGCTAGATCCATTATGACGTCATAATTTATTCAGTGTCACTTTTCCCCCGTATTTTACAGCTTCAGTAAAAATGGTAGAAAATACTGCATTTTGTAATTTACAGAATTCAATTTACAATCATGTCGAAATAATCTTAATTCAATTTATATATTGTTTGGCTCTAATGCTTAATGACAATATAATTCTTGAATTAGAGAAACCTGTAGGCACCTTTCATTAAATACATGTAGATCTTTATCTTAATTAAGTTGACAAATCCAAGACTATCTTGTGTAATGAAGTTGAAAAATGTACCCGGTACAACTTACTGTCATAATGTTAATAATATGTAATTATTTTGAAGGAATGCAAAAATCCTAATAAAAAACTTCAGTTGCCAACTAAATTGTGTAATATCTTGATGAATTGTGTCTAAGTCAAAGATGTACATGTTGTAGATTCTGTGTACATTTTGTGATATCTATCATGAAATGATGTGCATCCCTTTTCATAATTTTTTAATACTTATTCATATTCTTGGAGTTTGATTTCAATTTTTCTATTAAATATGATCTTTTTAAATTAAAATTTCATTTTTATAAACAGTTTTAATCTGAAAGTTACCCCAAATAGTCATTTAATAATAAAATCCGTGTTAGTGCAAAAAGGTCAAGAATAGTATCGCTGAAAAAACCTCTCTCTCATTAGTTAGAGGGGAAAGGTATATATTTTAATCACGTTTTTTTGTAATCATTTTGGTATGTTCTTTATCGTATTAAAGAATATTAACATTGTGACAAAGACTTCTGAAAATTATTTACAAATGTAGGGTGGAAAATTGACTGAAAATAAATAGAGTTCATTTGCCTATAGTTTTTTTTTAAATGTGGACTTATCTTTTATGTCAAATGAATAAAAAAGAATTTATTCTCTGGAAATATTGCTTAATACTGTTCAATTAATAAACAATAAAAACAACTACATTGTATGTTCAAAGAAGTAATTTTCTGATTTTTTTTGTCTTCTCTGCATGACAAGTACCCCTAAAAATGATTTAAATTGTGAAGTTGCAATATGTAATTATGATTCCATGTTTAAATGGTTGCATTTAATAACAAAGAAACATATCATGAGCTATTAACTGATTGATAAGCAAGTACTACTTTATCATTATGAAAAGTTTGAAAATCTTGTGACAAAGACTTCTCCGACATAGGTTCTACCTTAAAACAATACTTGCAAAATTTTCTGATCATTCGTCGTATTTGTTATAACAATTAAATTTTTAAATTTTATCATACATCTACGAGGGATATTAGATATAACACCATCGAGGGGCCTAGCTTACTCTTCTTTGTAATGATTTTTTTAAATAAAAATTGCATTCACATTTAACAAACAATGCAAATAAGTGTCGTCAAAATAACGTATAGATGTTCCAGGTTAACAGATACACATTTTATTAGAGCCTATTTAACTTGAACCTACATAACAGTGTTATTTATATTATTATTTATACTCTTATCTGACTTATTTTATCTTTGTTAATGTCTGTGAATTTTAATGATTTGATTTATATTTGAATGGAATTCAAGTTAATGTCTTAGTAAATTTCGAAAGGCCTTACTATATACTGAGACCTTACAATAGTTATGTTAGTTTTAGATAACAAAAAAAGTATGTTTTTTAAGCATTCCTTAGATTTTATTAGTGTTTTTCTTGATTTTAGAACAATATTCTGATGTACATGTATTAAAAAGCATAACATTATTCAATCATACATGTAAAAAAAAAAACATGTTTTCATGACTTGTGTTAGTTATAGCTCTCTCTCTCTCTCTCTCTCTCTCTCTCTCTCTCTCTCTCTCTCTTGTATATCCACTCTTATAAACATTCAATACACTATTATAAGGTAAATCAGTTTAAAAAATTTCTTGAAATAGTAAAAGAAATTATTTGAATCAAACTCAATTGCAGATGATATGACAATCATGCTCTTATACAAACGATACACAGTTTATACAGATAAAAAAGTTTTTCACAGTTTAAGAAGATATCAAATGCCAGTGGAGCATTAGTATCATTTTGTGAGTGAAGACGATCAGTTTACAGAAACCATCAGTTCTATTCTGTCTTCAGCTATGTAAATCAGTCAATTACTTTGGTCATCTATTGTCCGTTTTTAAGTTGAACATTTCCTCCCCGCATTCATAAATTAACATTTCATTGATGCTGTCATTACTTTTTTGGCGTTGCATTATTAAAACGTCATGTAAAATAAACCTGTAAAATTTTCAGGGATGTCTTTGATAAACTGCTGCAAAGTAAGATTGGGTATTTATGTTCTCAGCTCTAGACATCTTTTTGCTAAGTTGAGTTTATCGTTGTCCTCTTTTCCTGGAATGTTTTACGAATTTTCAAATAAGCACCAAATAGAAAAATTGCAAAGCACAAGAGGAAGATTGTGGCAGTTATCATTGATTCCTTTGTCTTTGGCCATTTCTTGTTGTGTTGTGGGGCGCAAGGATCATCTGAAATAGGCGTTATTATATTTCTACTGATATTTCTATATATGTATGTAAAATGAAAATCTAAGAGCGTCTATTTCCTTCGAATCGTATTACATGTACCCCCCCCCCCCCCCCCCCC
>PRKT01001110.1:49043-131054 GCA_003671525.1 Saccostrea glomerata
CCCCCCCCCCCCCCCATACACACACAAACACATCTGAAAGCCTCTCCTTGAAAAATCAATATCAGAACTACCCTCTTATTAATATTATCTAACTACTTATATCCACTTTATATGCCTATATATAGTGTTTGAGTCTTCAAGGAATTTCTCGTCTTTAACCTAAGTTTTAAGCTTTAAATTATAAAATTATAAAATATAAGTAAATTGACATGCAAAATGGCAAGGATGACATATGTTTCATTTTAAATTATCATTGAACTTATTTTATTTAAAGAAGCCGACTTGGCCGATGGGTTTTATTGTTTGAAAAACTACAGTAGAAAAAAATATTTAGTCTAATAACATGGAAAACTTTCATTGACTTAGTAAATATTTGTGGAAAATCTACAGTTCGGGTACTAGTATTTTAAAGGACTGTCTTAGAATACTGGTATATTTACTGCTATATTTAATGTAACACAAAATCCTACCTTCTTTGTATCAGTGGGGACATTTCAAAATGCTAAAAATTAATGGACTTTCCCGCGTTAAAGGAATGGCACAAAACATGACAGATACAAAGGATTAATGACAAAAATATTTTAAATGACTAATAGATTCTCACATTTCAATGTTCTAAATTTCAAGGGCATACACTACATATTTTTTCTTTGAAAATATTTTTGTGACCTCTTCTTTATGAGCTTCACATTTTCATTGCGTCTAAGCCATTTCCACATCAATCTTCTGACATGTATCAGTTGAAAAATCGTTAAAAATTTTAGTTATATAAATTTGTAATTAAATTGTTCAATTTGTATTTTTTATTATTTTTTAAATATTTAATTAACTTAAAAAGTTCCTTAAAACAATAAAAAACGTTTTGTGCGACGTATTGTGCCCCCTTAACTACATTATGTGGAAGCTTAAAATCAGTTTAATTTCTTGAAATTTTCGAAATTTTTTATCATATTTTCATCTTATTCTCAAGAACCACTGGGCCAATTTCAACCAAACTTGCTACAAAGTATCCTTAGGTAAAGTGGATTCAAGTTTGTTCAAATGAAGGGCCACGCCCTTTTCCAAGGGGAGATAATTATGAATTAGAGAAAAATTAATGGCATTTTTAAAAAATCTTCTCAAGAACCACTGGGCCAGGAAAGATGAAGCTCATGTGGAATCATCCTCAGGTAGTGAAGATTCAAAATTTTCAAATCATGACCCCCAGGGGTAGGGTGGGGCCAAAATGGCCGACCAAAGTTTAACATAGGAATATATAGGAAAAATCTTTAAAAATCTTCTTCTCAAGAACCACTGGGACAGGAAAGATGAAACTCATGTGGCATCATCCTCAGGTAGTGTAGATTCAAGTTTGTTCAAATCATGACCCCCGGGGATAGGGTGGGGCCAAAATGGCCGACCAAAGTTTTACATAGGAATATATAGTAAAAACTTCTTCTCAAGAACCACTAGGCCAGGAAAGATAAAAGTTTTACATAGGAATATATAGGGAAACCTTTTAAAATCTTCTTTGCAACTACTTCAAAGCCATGCTTAGTGATATTTATAGGGAATCATCCTCAGGTAGTGTAGATCCTATTTTGTTCAAATCATGAACCCCTTGGGGTTAAAATTCAAGCCCCCCCCCCTCACTAAACTTTCAGTTCTGATCTGATATGTGCTTTTTCCTAGCCAATTGCTCAGGTGAGCGATGTGGCCCCTGGGCCTCTTGTTTATTAACTTAGATCAATCGCTATCGAAATTCGAACTCACGACCTCTTGATCATGGAGCTGGAACTTTACCGTTTAAATGTATATTTTAAATCTATTTGATTGTATATATTGATAAAAGTCTCATAATTCTTGTTTACTCTAAAAAAATGATTATGACGCCTTCCATGGGAAAACTGTCTTGACAAGTGTGCAGTTTATTTTTTACTTGCAGTGTCTTGCAGCAATAATGTGCAAATTACACTTGTAGGGCTGCATAGCTACTGATGAAGCAAAACAATGACACGCCATTAGTTGTATATGTGAAGATAGTAGAACGTCATGGGTACAGCTATTTGTTGCGATCCAACATATTGCAATTCTATGCGTTCTTTTCCCATAGCCCCGTGGGGATCCGGGTTAGAATAGGTCCTCAGTACCCCCTTGCTTGTCATAAAAGGCGACTAAATAGGGCGGTCCTTCGGATGAGACCGTATACACCGAGGCCCCGTGTCACAGCAGGTGTGGCACGATCAAGATCCCTCCCTGCTCAAAGGCCGTAAGTGCCGAACATAGGCTTAAATTTGCAGCCCTTCACCGACAATGGTGACGTCTCCATATCAGTAAAGTATTCTGGAGAGGGACGTTAAACAGTATACAATCAATCAATCAATCATTAGAATTTTTTCACTCATATAGAGACGTCACAATAAAATCTTGAAGCGCTTCAAATCTAGACCTATATACTCGACACTCAGGGCCATTGAGTAGTGAGGGTTCTTTATCGTGAAAATGCCTACCGTGACCCGGGACCTACGTTCTTAAGGTCATATCCGAGTGACCTGTGACTTTCACTTCTAATGCCGAGTGCTTTGTGAAGGAACAGACACTGGGCTACCGTGATCGAAAACCTATTTTATGTTTGATATATCTATAAAAGCATTGTAATGATTGTATGCTTACCCGAGACATATCGGAGACAATTCACTATGAGAGGTAAACAAAAATAATACATGTAAAATTAAATAAAACATATTAATAGTAACTCGCAATAATTCCCTTTTGATTTCCACACTTATATTTCACAACACTGAGCTTTGAACAACTTATACAAATTCTGTGTAAAGGATTATATTTAAAAAATACGTCCTTAATTTAGAGACGCAAATGTTAAGATGAATACTACAAAGGTTTCCGTGTTTTATAGGAAACTGAGCGAGCACTAACTTCAGCTTTAACAGAACAAGGAAAGTGTGAACCGAAATCACAAACGAAAAAAAAAGATATTCTGAATCAACCCAGGTTTAAGAACCATGGATTATTGTCAAATTCAGCAGTTATCAACGTTTACTATCGTAAAACTGATATAAACAGATATTAGAGCCTAAAGGTACATTGACACACATTTGAATTTGATATTTTTCATATCTCCCGTACAATATTGCACAAGGAAATATGATAGAAATCTTATTTCAAAAATTATTTCATCTCGAAGTTAATGAAACTTCGATTTGATTGACACGTCCTTAAAGCATATGAATTCCGATATTTTTATAGGATTTTTAAAAGTTCATAATTCACAATGAAACATACCAATTCATACGTATGTTGGATTAGACAAAATTTGCTGTACTAATTTGTTTGATTTGCAGGGATAAAACATAACATTTTATGTTTTCAAAGTGTAAAACACGTTTAATTTGACGATCGGTCTCTCTATAGCATACTTATATTTCTGTTTCCTTAATAAAATTATCAAAGATATAGTGTTTCCTGATAGATAAATATTTAAGTGTACATACCTTTTCAAACTTTTTGGTTCTCTTCCTTGTCTGTATAGATCATTTTGGAAGATATACTATTATACTGAGTATGCAATCAATTGATTTCATCAAAGCAATTTTTTTTCACTATTTTATTTTAATTATACATCTGGAAGAGATTGAAACAAAATGTTCTGATTTCAAAGTCCAAAATATTATCAAAATGATCTTAAGTTTCTTTAACATCTGTATGCAACGCACCTTTACCTTATGATGAATTATCTATCTCCTATATAATCCACAAATTTTGATTCCATTCTCAACATTGATATTCTTTATCAACATAAACAAGAGTAGAATAAAATTTTAATAAAATGATAATAGTAAAACAAGTTGATGCAAAAAATAAAAGATAAATCATTTATTTTACCACAACATAAAATGTAAAATCAAACAAATATGTCAAAACAATTCTATTGACAATTGTCTTTAATTCATATCATAAAACATAAAGAAACATATTGCTTTTTTAAATCGGAAAATCACATTCAGTTTCTTTTTTTTATTAGCTTTAATCTAAAAAGCATACATTACTCATGTGTACAAGAGTAATATTTTTTTAGATAATTTTTCAGGAAAAATGAAATAAACAGAAAGTTCAGCACCTGATACATGCTTCAGCATTTGAATACTAGTAATAACTAACTAGGAGATAAAATAACTCTGTGTACAATTTTCTTAGATCAACATTATAAATTATTATCAAAGGCATTAGCAAAAAAAAAAACAAAAAAAAACTGAAGTTTCTCATGGCCAATACATTAGTTAATCAGGCTAATAAGTTGAAATGTCATTCTTCACAAAACATCTAAATAATCTATAATCATTGTTAATTTGCTTTAAATCTGTTTTTATCGCCTCTCTCTAAACTTTTATTCTATATTATCTTTATGGAATACTAGTACCTCATTTTAATAATTATTTACAGAAACGTTTATACATGCAAACTGTATCAACATCTCTGAAACCAAAAGACAATATTCGATTTGTTCAAATTGCGTACACAAAAACAACTTTTAAAGACTAGGAAAACTTTTGCAATGTTTGTTTGTATGTTGTGTAACGTTAACTCTCCTTATATTTTTTAACTCACATGAAGATGTAACCGATTGCCGGTGCCGAGCTGTAAATTTTGTTCTATACTCGACACTCAGAGATATTGAGTAGCACGGGCACTTTTTCGTGCCAGCACCTACTGCGATATAGGACCTCGGTTTATACGTTGAATTTGAGCTACCCGACGTGGGACTCAACTCTTTACATCAAAAGTGTATACCTAATGCCTTAAAAGTACATAGACACAGATTTGAAGTTCATATTTTCTGTACATGTATAATATCACATTTTAAGTATTATAATAATATTTCACAAGAAAATATATCAAAAATCTTCATTCATTGAAAAGGTATTGAAACTTTAAATTTAAATTTTATCGATGGTTTTCATTGGGTTTTAATCGTTGCACTCTCACAAATTTTGATTTTATTCTTAATGCTATTCATGAAAAGTATTAAAACTTTGAAATATAACATATTATATATATCGTGATATTATACAGAAAATATCACCTTCAAATCTGTTTCTATGCACGTTAAACCACATTTTACAATATAAAAGTAACCAAGACATGCACGAATGGAATTGTAAATCATTATATTAGATCAAAGTAAAAATGGGGTGAAATGACCTAGGTATAAGAAAGAAATGACCTACCGTGAAATGGTAGGAGAGAGAAATAACCTATCGATAACCTACCGATAGAAATGAATTATCCATTTTTTTTATGAATAAAATATATTTTAAACTAGAGAAATAACCTTGGAGAAAAAAGTTTTAGAGAAAAATGACCTGACACCAAACGAAAGGTTCCTTTTTGTTCATTAGTTTATTTTTCAAGTAAACTCTATTTTTTCCCGATTTGAGATAGTGATCGGGTACTAATCGAGCTAGTAACACTTTTACACTGTAGAAGAATTACGTCAATTTTTCCGTAGCGTTATGAAAACGAAACGTCAAACGTCACCTGCATCGCGCGTAACGTCAATCAGTTTGTAGAAATATAATTAGTTCTATTGTGTTTTCAGCTATGTAAGTCAATTTCCTTTGGTCATCGACTGTCCGTTTTTAAGTCTCATTTTCTCCCAGCAACATTTTATTAATGCTGTCATTTTTTTTTTGTCTTCGCATCATTAAACGTCATGATAAATAAACCAATAAAATTTACAGTGCTGTCTTCAAAAAAATTGCTGTAAATTACGATTGGGTACATGTATTTACCTTATAGATACCTTTTTGCTAAATGGAGTTTATCGTTGTCCTCTTTTCCTGCAATGATTTACAAGTTTTCAAATAAGCACCAAAAAAACAAATTGCAAAGCCAAAAAGGAATATCGTGACACTTATAATGGATTTCTTTGTCTTTCTCCATTTTTTTTTTTGTTTGTTTGTTTGAAATTTGATCTGAAATATTTGGTATTAGATCTCTACTGTTATTACTATAAGATTAAAATGAATATAATAAAACCGTCATCATCACAACTACCTGTCATTAATATTCATAATTAATTCTATTTATTTGAAATCCTCAGTGATGGAGTCTTCAAGGAATGTCCTGTCTGCGTCCCAGATTATTAACTATAAATTATGATGTCGAAGTAATTTGACATGCGAAATGACAACAGCGATATATGTATTCTTTTAAATAATCAAAGAACTTATTATTTAATGGAGCCGACTTGGATTTTATTGTGTGAAAATCTACAGCAGAAAAAAAAAATTATGTAATCTAATAATATATAATTTACATTGACGTCAGAGTAAATGCCAATTTTTTGGAAAATGTAATGTCCAGCAAGCATGTTGACAAAGCTATCTTAGGATTAAGAAATGTCTTAGAATATACTTACCACATGTCTTAAGACTCAGGGGGGTTCTCAAAAATCCGGAGTGGACCAAGCGGAGGTTCCAACTTCTTCCAGTGCCAAGTTTTATTCATACACTACTACATTACACTTAATTTACTTTTATTAGTTATGTTTAGAACCACCCCCTTCCCCTATGTTAAATAACGTGCCTGCATGCATCTACTTTCCAGGAATACCTATGATTAGAATTCTTGTGACATTCAGTGCCTCACGCAGATGCACAAATACATAGTAAGATGTAACCTATTAACAGAATAAAACTAATTAATCTAACACACACACACACACACACACACCCTCACACACACACACACACACTCAGAGAGAGAGAGAGAGATTCTTCTATCGTCCTATAGTGGTCGATGTAATCTTCCTTGTTAATTGTCTCGTATATTGCCTACAGTATACTGCTTTTTTCTTGCAAGAATTTGTAGATACGTTGGAAAACTTTGAAATAAAATGGTTCTGTTTTTTCCCCCTCATCAAGCATTATTTTGATTTCAGTCTGAGAAAAATTAGGGCTCCTCTTTCGACTCCTCCTGCTGGGTGATTTCTTGTCGAACCAGAAATTTTCAATGAATAGGGGTTCAACGGAGAAAATTGGAGCGCTTATCATCATTCAAGAATTCCAATTGATCAAATGGCACTCTATTTGATATTAAATGCAACAAATATTGCAGTATATCATCAAATTACGATGATTGATAATGAAGAATATATTTATATTTAAAAATTTATAAAAATCTTTTTTTTTATTTTTACCCTTTTTAAGTATTTTCATTAAAATGACATAACATGTAGCATTATATATCAAAAATGACAACTCTCTGATTCCTTAAATGATTGAAAACTTTGCGTATTTCTATGTCATAATGCTTTAAGACGTCTTAGCTAAAGATTATTATAAGATAACTTTGAAAAACACCTTAAGATAATCTTACGATGATCTTAAAATTTTCCTAAGATATGTCTTCGGAAATTTCTTAAGAAAACTCTTTCGAAATTTTCGTAAACATGCCTGCAGGTATTTTAAGGATCTGTCTGAAAACACTGGTATATTTACTATAGGATTATGTATAAAAGTGACCATTTTTGCACTTTAATGCACATCATACAAATACCGCTATAGATATTTTGCACAGTTTTCATATATGATGAGTAACATCATGTATATTTTATGTAAGAAACAGAAAATTCTACTTCCTTGCTACCACGCAGAAGGATAAAACGAACGCTCAACTAGAACCTTGAGCAGGGGAACCAAAGGTCCTAGTTGAGCGTACGTTTTCTCCTTCTGTTGTTACTACAAGGGGTATTTCAAAATGCCTTAACTTAACCAATTTTCCTGTTTGAATAGAGTAGCACAAAATATAACCGAAACAAAGGGTTTATGCAAAAAATAATTTAAATGACCAAGAGGTTCTCATATTTCTATGTTTTTATTTAAGAGCATAAATTTCATTTTTTTTCTTAAATTGAAATTGTTTGACCTATTCTTTAAGAGCTTCACCTTTTTATAACGTCAAACGTCAAAACTATTGTGACACCAGTCTTCTTACTTGCATCAGTTAAAAACCGTTAAAAATTGCAATTTACTATATTTTATTATTTAAGTGAAAAAAGTTGTTTAACATGTAAAACGGTTTCTTGTGCTATGATGCACGAAGTATTGCGCAATGGAATACCCGGTCGGCTCCCTTTAATACATTATGCAGAAGCTTCATATCATCTTTATTTAAAAGAAACAGGTCAGGTATCTTTAGAATTAAATTTTGAAAAATGAGTCCAAAGCACGAAAAAGAATACGTATACGAAATATGATATTTATCTGTCGATGATAAAAAAAATATTTGTTTAGAGTTCTTCAGGCGAAATGAAACGAAGAAATGATCATTGTTTTATTAACCTTGTTTGCAATTTATCTCGTATTTCAGATAAAATGCTCAATGCGTGGATTTAAAGAAAGTTGATTGATCTGTTTTTATTTTTCCATTTAAAAGAAAGGTAGGAAAGAGACATGTAAACGATAAATATAAACACGTAGATTTGTCGATCGCAAAACTATCTTATCTTGGTTTTCTTCAGGCGAAATTAAAGGAAGATATGATCATTGTTTCATCTACCTTGTTTGACGTTTCCCTCAGATTTGAGATCAAATGCTGAAATTGTGGATTTAAAACTAGCTGATTGTTCTGTTTTTATTTTTCCATTGAAAAGAAAGGTTCGATTAATTGATTGATTGATTGATTGATTGTATGTTGTTTAACGTCCCTCTCGAGAATTTTTCACTCATTGAGACGCCACCACTTGCCGGTGAAGAGCTACACATTTGTCCTATACTCGGCACTTAGGGCCATTGAGCAGTGAGGGATCTTTTTCGTGCCAGCACCTGCTGCGACACGGGACCTCGGTTAATAGATCTCATCCTAAGGACAGGTCTCACAGGATTCGAACCCGCAACGTAAGGTTTGACTCTAGAGCAGACGCTCTAACCACGACAAGACAAGTACGAAATAGACAAGTCATGTAAAAGAAATATATACAACCAAGGAAAATGATTAAATCTTTTATAGAGAACTTCAAATCAAATATAAATGTGAAAAATGTAAACGTGATATGCACTTCATGTAAAAGAAATATATATACACACATAAAATGATTAAATCTTTTATAGAGAACTTCAGATCAAATATAAATGTGAAAACTGTAAACGTGATATGCATATATAACCTTTCTGAAAATTCTTTAATAATTGTAGCCTTACCAGTGGATAAATTAACACATCCATTTTCAAAGTTACATAGCTCGTGGGAACAGTTACACTTCAGGTTGCACTTGTATCCGTAAAACGGCAATGGACATCGAAAAGTACAGTTCAGTCCAAAATATCCTTTTTTACAGGCTTTAAAATTGTTAAAGGCAAGAATATGCATTTAGTAAACATGAAATATAGAAAATGAAATTATGATTATAGAAAATGAACATTTTTTTATATATGAGAACTTACGGATGCAATCATTTCGAGAATGATCCAGGTAATAGTCAGCACAACATCCTCTGTAAAAGATAGAAAATGATATGTAGATTATAGATTGATTGTATGATATTTTACGTCTCATTCGAGATTTTTTCATTCATATAGAGATGTTACCATATAACTGTGCTTCAAATTTCATCCTTTATTCGGCACTCTATGCGAGCAGTGAGGGATCAATGTATCAATGCCTGCTGTGACAAGGGACCTCGGTTTTACAACTTTCACTTCAAGTGACGAGCACATGGGTAAAACGATTCTCTCAGTTTTTTATCAACTGAGGTCAGTCGCAGTTAAGATTCTAACCCACAACTAGAGCTCTACTGATTAAGTGTACATTTTAGATCTTTTTGATGGCATTTAACGTCCGATTCACTCGTATAAAGACGTTACCATATATGCAGGTGAAGGGTTGCAAATTTAGACCTGTACTTGGCACTTAGGGTCATCGAGCATTGAGGGTTCTTAAGCGTGCCAGTGCCTATCGTGACACGAGACCTAGTTTTAAGGTCATATCTGAAAGACCCGTGACTTTCACTTGTAATGCCGAGCTCTTGGCGAAGGAACAGTCCCTGGGCTACCGTGATTGGCAGATCTATTTCATGTTTGATATAATAATAAAGCATTTTATACTTACCCATTACATCTCGGAGACAATTCACTATAAGACAAAACCAACAGTATTACTATGAATTGAAAAATATTAATAGTAACTCGCAATAATCCCCTTCAGATTTTCAGAATCATATTTCAAACATCTGAGGCTTATACATTATATACAATTTTTTTTAATGGATTACATTTAAAAAACGTTCTTGCTTTAGAGGTGCATATGTTTAGATGAATATTACAAAAGTTTCCGTGTTTTATATGAAACTAAGCCAGTACTTACATCAACTGTAACAGAACAAGGAAAGAGTGAAACATAATCAAAAACGCAGAAACGAAAAAAAAAATAAGTTATTGAATCAACACAGGTTTAAAAAGAAACCTCAATTTTAATCAAAAATTCAACAAAAGTGATACTAGAGTTTAAAAGTTTTTTTAAATATTCTATTGTGAGTTCATTCATGCATTATTGTAGATTTATTTTTCGTGACTACTCAGTATGGCGAATGAGCTTTTCAAAATCAAATCGCAAGAATTACAATTATTAGGAGAGTATTGCCTAAGCTGTACATGTCCACTACTGTGTTCCCCTTTTCTCTATAGGATGTCATTTTTATAACATCCTCCTTATGAAAAAGTGGATATTTTGGTAATATACATGCATTTGTTTAAGAATAAAAGGTCTTGGAAAAGTTGACCTGTCTTACAAAGGGAGACATCATGAATGCCATCATAAATACGTGCATCTTTTGGTAAAAACAGCTCGTTTTACATGGTTATAAACAGTTATATAAAAAACCAAACTTGATATATGGTTTGTCACATAGGATAGTCTGTGTCGCAGGACAAGCCCTCATCACAGTAAGAATGTCTCCCATACATTCGTACTGTAGCAAAAAATGCAGAATCAGAATCGCTCCGAAACAATGTTGAAGACTACAAAGGAATTTTTTTTGAAAAATTACAAAATCAATTAAACCAAACCTTTCATTTAGTTGTCTATCCATCATGCAGAATAAGATATTAAATTTGAATATATCCCTTCGTTATTACAATAAAGCAAGAGGAATCAAAGATTTTTTTCGAACTACGAGGGTTGTTCAAAAAGTTTCATTTGATATCCAAATTTGGTAGCAATATTTAACAATTCATTCAAATTATTTTTATTAACTTTTTTAAATATCACGAATTATTCAAAACTTGTCTCGATTTAAAATATGTACAGATCGGGTCGCAGAACAGGTCATAATTAAGTAAGTTACAAAAATACACCAAAGAATGTATGTAGTCGCATTCTCTGTAAAATGCAGCAAAAACGAAAAACAACCTGGAAATTTAATTTAATAATTGTTACATCGATTCGTATTCCAAATTATGTCCTAATATTTTGCTTCGTTGAAAAGAAATCAGCTTAAAAAGATATGTAGTCTTCACTGAAGCGACAAAAACGATGACGTTTTCGAAAGTCGCAGAGCAGCAGATAATAGAAATTAAAACCCTTACAAGGGAAATCATACATCAAAAACAATTGTTAAAAAATAGATATCAAGTATTAGGAAAAGGTTTATAAAATGAGTGGGTATTAAATAATATTGTGTGAAATGAATAGGGATATTATTTTTTTGTAATTATTTCTGAAGCTATATTTTGACGTTACATTGTCGTTTAGTGTGCTCCGCGGTTACAAAACATGCTAAGTTTGAAATGAAGTACATTTCTGTTGTATTGAGTAATATAACGAAGACTGACACTGTCCACGAACTTTTCGAACAACCCTTGTAAAGTAGTTGTTTTTGTTTACTGAAGAAGTTTTAAAAGAACAGTTTTGGAATTCACAACACACATGTTTTCATTTCTCCCAAGTATTTTTATCGCACATATCTACATTTTAGTATCAAATTAAAAAAAAATAATTTTGGCAGTTGATTGTCTGATGAAATTGATGACTGAGTATGCTCACATAGTATAAAATACCAGTACAATTGACGGAGCGCTAACACTGGGTATCTTTACTTTTTAATGGACCGATATCAAGGTTCCCTAAGAGCATTTCACGTGCCAATTCCAGTTAAATTTATTAGTGCAATAGCCATAAAATCAGTTAAAAACATGGATTCACAACAGATAAAATATTGTGAGATCGTCGTCGTTAGTAAGATAAAATAACAAATTATAAATGAAAGGATACTCTAAATCATTTCTACTAGTATGTCCTATTTTTCAGTTTCTAATACAATATGAGTTGTTTACTAAAATTAGGGTTCATTATTTGGCTTGCACAAACATTTATAATAGACATCGCTTGGCACAAAAATTAAAAGTGTTCACATTTCTCGGTAATTAGAAAGAAGGCTTTGAATATTAATTAAATCATGCTTAAAAAGTTTGTCGGATTAGACTTTGGTAAAGCATGTGAAATTGCGATATTAAAATAAAGGTCAGCATTTACAATGAAACGGGGGCACATGAGTTAGATTTGACAGGTTTCAATGTACTGGTTTATTAGATTTGCAAGGATACATCAAAAAAATCTATGTTTTTGCAATGTTAAAAAAAAGGTTAACTTTCGATCGATATCTCTTAAGCATACTTGTACTTCTGTTTCCTTAATAAATATTCTCGACTTGCCGTGTTTCCTTCTAAAACTTTTTGGCTCTCTTCCTCGTCTGCATAAATAGATCAATATGGAAGACCTATAGTGAGTATGCCATTAATGTCATCCAAGCAATTAATATTTTTTTACAAATATAATTTACATCCTCTGACACAGAATGAAACAAAGTGATGCTCTGATTTCAAAGTAAAAAGAAATATATATATATATATATATATATATATATATATATATATATATATATATATATATATATATATATATATATATATATATATATATATTTCCATTAATAATTTTTTTTCTCTGTGATAACTCTTTGAAAGTTGTCGGAGTTTACTTCTCGATAATTCTGCCGGAATTTAAATTGGGCAGGTCGATAGGTCAGGACCTAAGGAGGCTTAATACGCATGCAAATCTCGTGCGCATCTGACTCTCTGTCTGACGCTAAGGAGGCCAAATATGCATGTAAATCTCGTGCGGCTGTCTATGTGTTTGACGTCAGTGTGCGAGGACTACTGAAATTGGCATGGAAGTCTTCGTGTGATTATAGTCTATGTCTACATTTTTAAAGTCTAAATCTACAAGTTTTATTTCACAATGAAATGAAAATATAAGGAATCACTGTCTAGTTTTGAGAGTATGCCAGGGACATCAACAATAGTGGGAAACATGGGATAATTTTAGCATAACTAGCTTCGCCCGTTATGCAAATTATCCCATGTTTCCCACTATTGTTGATGCCCTGGCATACTCTCAAAACTAGACAGTGATTCCTTAAATATATATATATATATATATATAATGCCCATAGGTTTTTGTAAAATCTGTATAGAATGTAGAATGCTCATTTTATTCTAAGGTATAAAGGTATATATCCTTCTCCTATAAATTTAAAAACAATTTTATCAGTCCTAATTCCCAATACTGATATTCATACACAACAATAACCTGCCATTCAAATCGAAGAAAAAAATTGAAGCAGAAAGCTTTGTTTATAGTTTCAATAAAGAGCATTTTGTCTAATTATGATATCAAAGCAAACTGAGACAGTAAATAAATGTCAATAATTTATTAAGGAATCATTCCATAAAAAAATGACATATGAGGGTGATAGTTTAACTATCTCTAGATCTATATCACTTCAATTCAGATCAAAATGAAATTTGGCACACATAGAGTCATACACATGTTCTATTAATAACATGTGTAATGAAACGTTTGCCCTCTGTTTGTGACGTAACGATGCGAAAATGACGTCAATATGTAGATCACTTGTTACAAAAAATGGCTGACTCAGACTTACTGTAAAGTAAAACGTATATCTTTGAAATTCCTTTGCAGAAGCTCATTATAAATTGTACACGGTTTATGAAGACTTGCCAGAAATTAAATCATTAATTGTATTGATTGTTAACGTAAAGGAAGGGAGATCTTAAAAAAAATGATGTTTATTCTGTCGTCCAGTGAAACCAAGCTGAGGAAGACATGCGTCCTTCGTTAAACAACTTGATATGAAAGATCACCAACTTACAGTTTGAAAAATAGTTAATATCTTAAAAATGATATAATTATTAATCCCTTACATATCGTTTAATTTAGACTTTAAATATATCAGGTATGATAAAAAGAAGGCACCCATACTTTATCTACATGGAATAAACGACGCTCAAAGACATAGGATTTGGGGTTTTTCCGTTATTACCTGATCATGACAAGGAGCACACGGCGGGCATGACAGGTCAGCAGGAGATGCTCACTCCTCCATGGCACCTGATCCCACATCTGATGTTTCGGAGGTCCGTGTTTGCTCTGCTCCTTTTTTGTATTATTTTTTGGACTTTGATATTGTTCGTTAACTCCATATCCTTCCATACTATTCGTTATCCCCATATTCTTCTTCTAGAAAAGGATGTCATTATCCACCAATACTATTGGCAAGATTTGGCCATTTCTGACAAAATAGACTGTTTCTGTTGTAAAATAAATTACTTGCATGGTAATATGGTAAGAAATATAAGAGTCGAAAAAATCTTTTAGCTTCTGTGACAGAATGTGACTAAAATCGGAGATAGTTGCTTTTGAAAATTTTCAACAATGATAGCCTATATCATTTTTGGGGGGAAGCTATTTAATCAGTTTGCGAACTTTTTGATCACCAATCGTATATGTGAAATCAATTTAAAGCGATTTATAAAACGTAATGAAACATTGCTTTTTAAATTGAAATATCACTGTTATTGATTTTTTAAGCATCCAACTACAAGACATATATTTCCATGTACAAGTCTAGAATGGTATTTCTTCAGAATACTTTTCAAGACACACAAATATAATTGGTAAGACAATCAGCATTTGGCACATTTCTTACTTTAGCATTAAAAAAAATAATTTTGAGAGCGAAATAAGTTCATTTTAGGAAATAAAGGAACCGTTGTTTTTTTTTTTTTAGATGAGTTATCTCTATTTAACTCTTAAAACAACAGCCAAAAGATAATGAAAATATATATTTTTAACCAAAAAGATGAGATTTTATTGATTTAACTACATAATAATACTCATAGTTATACAACATAAAGTTGCAAAGAAAAATTTATTTATTCTTATAAATTAAATTCAGATATTTGCTTGGAATTTTGTTTCATTTATCAGACGTACATTTCTATTAAAAGGTTGTTTGTCATAATCATTAGGAGTGTAGTTCAATAAACAATGCAAAATGCCATATAAAAATTAAAAAAAAAAGCATTTAATACATACTCTTGATAGTTTTAATCACTCAAGGCACTTCCTGTTACCCTTTACATATGTCTCATGTCTGTATCCATGCACAGAATACCTCAGCAAACTCATCTGTAGCGATACCCCGAAGAAACTGATGAATATAATTTTCCATTACATATCTGACATTGCACTTTGATTGTTTTCGTGTGTTTTGGGATTACAAATATTTCATAATGGCTTATATCTAGCTAATATAGGTGATGGAAAAGTTCTGTACACTTTTTTAAATAGAAATCTCTTTCTTTTATTTCTTTAAGCTTATATGCTGGTATATTGTCAGACCCAGGAAAATTACCCTGGTTAGCAATATTTGGACTTCCGTTCCAGGAATTTTTTTTTTAATTTCCTTAGTGCAATTCGAACATAGAAGCATTAATTCGTTTTCTACATTTTGGAGGTATGTATATGTTTTAATGATCGAGCTTCTTTAAAAACACGAATACTAATAAAACATGTTTTCTTGTTCCTCTTTATCGTAATAAAATGACATCTTTTCTTTGAATACACATTTTTTAATCATTAAGGTCATACGCAATGTAGTTTGAACTTTATTGGATTCTTCCCTGGAGTTGAAAAGTTCCACTAAATGAAAGACCCGTGTGCAATACTTTTAATGTCTATTTATGAATTTGTACACCTCTTCTTAAATATTTTTTTATGAAAAAAAATCTGGAATTTATGTCTTGTAATTTTAGTCATTTTTCTTTGAATACTGCACAACTTTTCAGAATTTGATATCATTTCAAAACGCCTGGTAATGCATGCTGATTTTTTTGTCTGAGAACATGTAATGGTATTGTAAGTTTAGATTTAGAATATCTTGAAAAATTATCAGTTAGTGAGGTACGTTGCGTATGTCCTTAATTTGATTTTTCAGCTATAAAAAGTTCACAAATATTTTTGTTTGTCATTTATCAAGCAAGTTTATCAAATGTTCTTTTTTACAAAAGTAATAATTTTGTTTTTAAATAGACTGTTGGCATATCCAACTTGAATGCGTGTTTTCTCAAAGGTTTATCTGATGGAAAATATTGTTCCATTTTTTCCTTTATCAGAATTAAACGAAATACTTTGAGGATCAAATGTGTAGTATCTTAACAATGTTAAATTTTTCTTGTCCTTGTGTACACATGAATTGACTAGTTAATATCGAAGACTTTATAAAGAATCCAATTGACAGTTTCGAATCTAAGGGTTATTCCGTCATTGGTACTTAGGCGATTCAAGCAGAAACACTGTCAGTAAGATTTTTAAAGTCAAGAAAATTGCATGAAAAATGAACAAGAGAGGTTGCTTAACTGAAATAAAGATTTTGAAGATGTACAAGCTTTGAGAAATTTTTACAAAATAGTCAAATATCTGGCCTTAGGACCATCTATTGAGAAAAGCCCTGAGTCAAAATTCAGATTGTGAATGCTCTATTACTATGTTTAAGAACAAAAAGCCCAAAATTTTTCAAGTTTGTTGAATATAAAAAACAAACATTACTTGAAATTTTGTTTCATATTGAAAGAACTGGGTACAGTATATATAACGAGGAGGCCCTGTAAAATTGCCAAAAATTAAACGCACGATAACATTTTTTGAACTGTGTCAATTTATTTTCAAGGTTCCCCTTTGTGAAAAATTGGTATCAATTTTCCTCAAGTCACGTGACCTTTTGTGTATATAACGATCAAAACCGGTATAATATTCCAGAATTCACCTATTTTGGAGGTTTCCCTCTTCTTCTAGTCTAAATTTCGATGTGGCCGCATCCGAGTACATATGCGAAACTTCGCAGAAAGAACAAGTATACTTTGGTTTCTAATACGCAAGAGTTAAAAATGACTGTAAAAAAGTGCGGCCACGTCCGTTTTTAAGAAAAACTGTAGTTGAAAATACTTCGTTTTTGGATAGATGTGACTTTCCCCTCATTAAAATCTATACTTTTAAAGAAATTAAATGTTGAAGTCTGAATCTGAATGTGTTATTATCTAATCTATATTTTTACAGAAATTTATTGTTTAAATCTGTATCTGAATGTTATGAAAACCACATAAACTTTTCTTCATAACATTTATCAAGGGGTATTGCATGGAAATTAATGACGCAATACATTAAAAACATGACGTCACAATGAGCCGGCATATGTTGAATACACAAATTCATCAGTCTTCCATAATAAAATGATAATATGTTAAATTTTCAATCAATATATACAGTGAAAAACAGTCAAACGACATAAGTTTACATTTATACATGTGCCTCTTTTAAAACGAGCGTCTCTTTCATATATATTGGACGTGGACGTGTATTGACTATACTGTTCAAGAAAAGATTTTTTTAACGTTTTATTGAAAATCAGCATGCAGCTTTTTTAACGTATGATTTAGATTATACATTTATCATGCTGAATGTTGACATCAGTGCTTTCAAGACAGGTTTAAATTAAACATACAATTTAAAGGCGGACCCAGGGCCGTTGCGCTGAGCCCAACCCACCCCCACCCCCAATCCACCGTGATTTTAAAAGATTTGCTTTTTTTTGCAATTAAGCAATTAATTATTTTTTGTTACTAGCATTTAACATAAACTTATCAGTAGATCTACATGTATGTTATGAGATATTCTGAAATATAATTTTACCGCCATGGCAATGTATTCTAAAATTCCTGCAAGTTGACGATTGGTTTTCTAAATCAAAAGGGGGCGCATATTATAGTAGATGTTCGTTCCCCGGACCCTACCAAGAATGTGCCCCCAGCCCCCATGGGACTTCAACGCAGATCAAGACACCCTGTCCTCAGTACCATCCATCCCCCGTTATTAAATTCTTGGATCCGTAACTGTAATTTACAAGGAATTTATATAATGAAATAATATTATTTTGAAAAATTTTGCATGGCTACAGTTGTCAGTGTTAACGGCAAATTCTATCTAATTTTAAATGAAACATGAAGCAATCAACTTTTTATTTGTGTCTGAATAAAGATTAACAGTTCCCAATAGCAAATAGCATTGGAATTGAAAATTTTAATGTCACTGAAATCTATCAAATATCTATAAACATTTACATTTAGGAGGTATTGTAAAGCATAATCTATATCAATAATGTCTATGTTTTAGCAGTTTTTGTCTCAGTAGATGTATAGTCTCGTAAATGACGTAATACGTGACAGCTGTTTGTGAGGTATATTTTAAAAGAATTTTTCATTAAAACAACTTTCAAGAAAAAAAACAACATATTTTGTTAGAAACCCAATCTCTAATGGTAACCCGGGAATGACAAACCTACCTCTGTAAAAAAAAAATGCACGCCGTAGTGACGGTGCCCACGCGACACAAAATTACATTAGTTTTCGTATATTAACTAGAGGTACAGTGAGCAATGAGCTCACTAAATGATACCCCCCGCCTCCCATATGGTTATAACTGATGACAAAGTCCATGTTTTGCCATGGCCGGAAAACCCAAAATATGTGTCAGATCAAAAAGTAAAATAGGAGGTGCACAATGGCAATATGTAATAAAGATTCTGTTAAAGTTTAATTAAATTTCACTCAGTGGTATAAGAGGAGTTGCAGGTAAGAGATGGGTACCCTGAAGCGTAATAGACGGACGGACGGACGGACGGAATTAACGATTACTAAATACCCTCCCGCTTTTCAAGCGGGGCGTATAATAATAACATACATGTAACTGCAAAAGTGTCTCAATATGTAGCTTATAAAAAGGTTACATTGTTATAACGAAAAGGAACTAAGTTTTGATATTTTTAGATTAAATTAAGTGTTTTGTTAATCTGTATTTCGATTATTTGTATTTTGCTTCATTTAAATAGAAAAATATATAGAATTTGGGGGGGGGAGGGGGGTTACTGATTATCAAGACGTACAATTATGACTACCAATGAACAAGTTTATATCAAGAACCGAATTTCAAACTAGAGACATTCCTTTCCTATTTTCTGTTGACTTTGACCGTTGGTCGATCGTTTTCAGCCGACATCATTGTGTGCATTGCTTAGAAAACAAAACGCACAGACCTCTATAACTGGCATGGATAAACTATGTATATCATACACATAACATTTCAATGTAGTGTAATATTTATTTCTACAAGACTAGAAAATCATGCCTGTTAGACAGTACTACTACATTGTACTACTAAATTATGGGATCCCTTCCCGGCAATTCGTGTTTTTTTACTTCCCGCTTGAAAATCAGGAGGGTTATGCTAATCGGTATGTCCTCCCGTCTGTCTGTCTGTCTGTTTGTTACGCTTTGGGGTACCCGTCTCTTATCCACATATCCTTTTTATACCACTGAATGAAATTCAATGAAACTTTCACAGAATCTTAATAACATATTGCCAATGTGAAATTTTATTTTACTTTTTGATCCGACACATGTTTTGGGTTTCTAACGGCAAAACATGAAAAAGAGGTATCCCCAAAGATAACAGACGAACGGACACCCCAATCACTATATGCCCTCCCACTTTTCAAGCGAGGGTAAAAAAAATCTAAATTCAAAGAAAATTGAAAAGGCATATCATATAAACCCGAAATAGGGAGTAAATAATATGTTCATAATTATACCACCGTCATATTTGGAATGGAAAGGGTGAGGTCTGATGATAGCTTTTTCATTACCAAAAAAAAAAAAAAAACTTCATTAACAATACGTTAAATTTTTTAAGTACTCACGTTATTTCACCTGGATGAAAAAAGTTTCGTAGACTAGCGTGTTTGGTACAATCGTATGTAAAAAATTATATATTTCTGAAAATATATAAACTATTTCAAACTATCAACCACATATGAATTGAAAGATAGTTCAAAATGGTTTACTGGAATATTGGCAGGATTAAGTAAATAGTTTTCGGTTAAGAGAATTAACAGATTTCATTTAACGTAACGTTAAAATCAATAACGTCGTGATGACGTCGCTACGTCAAAAGTTGTAATTATTGAAGAAAATGCACCATTTTCCCAAATCTCTGGCGGAAAAACGGTAAGAGATAATTCCAAATAATAAAATGATTTTGAAAGGACACATCGTGGGCATGTTTGTAAAAAAAAGGGCCGCCTCGTTATGCATACCGTACCCAGTTCTTTATTTTTTAAATTACTATGATTTGAAATTTTGACGTTAATCTTTTCACAGTTGATGGTCTTGTGGTCATATGGACTTGTTGTAGAGCGTATTATGTTATTGAATTTTTTTTCTTTTTAAGTTACGTAACATTTTTGCAAGCAAAAATATTGAAAAATTTAATTCCATGTTTTATGAATATTATTCACCTGAGAATATACTCAATGATAAACAAAAGTCTTTATTAGATGCCGATTAAAATCAACGTCATCAAATCATATATTGGATAGGACAAATATCGATCAAATTAAGATGCAAAATAATGTTCTTTGCATTTTTTTTATCATAAGTTCACTGCATATATGTTGTTTTTTTTTAAAGTAAAATATTATCAATGTTCAAATAAATATTTTATTGAATTATTTGTTTGTTATGTTTCTTATTTCATATTTGAAACTAATATTTGTGTATCATTTTGCAGAATCTTAGAATTGTCTAATTTTAATAAAAGAGAAAAGACGCATTTCAGAATAACATTTCAAAAAATTAAAAAAAAAAAAAAAAGTGATGGAGAGATACTTATGTGGTCATTTTGCCTAGAGTTCTTTAGCTGGCCTTATATGAACAAATGATTATTATTTCATTCATCTTGTTTAAAATTTACCTCCACTGTGAGATCAAATGCTGAAATCTTGGATTCAAAAAGCCTTAATTGATCTGTATTTAGTTTTCTATCTAAGAAAAGTACGACATATGCAAGTAAAAGAGTAATAAAAATCAATAAAACAAATCTTATTGATTCTTTCATTGAGAATTTTACATAAAATGGCTGTGTTAAAAATGTAAACAGGACATGGACATACATTTATATATCATAAAACCTATTTTATTGTAAATAAAAACATTTTTGGCAGCAACTTTTGTAATAAGATACTGTTGTAATAATTATATACTCATCATTGTTAACATAAATGATTAAGGTCTTTAGATTAGCCACCAGACATGTAGGTGGGGGGCATCATTTATTATTGGCATCTGGTGAATAATTACATGTCAACAGATGGAATTTGCAACCTGGCATGGCAGGGACACTGTGTATGCAATAGCCATCTTGATTTATCCAATTAGCTAATTAGCCAATCAGATTGAAGGAACCTATACTGAAATCTTATCTTGGTCAGAGGTATCTCAATTATTCACTTTTTTGTTTTAAGAGCTGCTGGACGCACCTAAATCCTACAAGAATTCAATTTACCCACCCACCATCACCCTGAAAATTTATTTATATAAAATCGGTTGTCACAAATTACAAACAAACTGTACCCTTTTTGTTTCTGTCTTGGACATTTATTATTATTGTATATTATTACTTTATTTTTCCTTGACACAACTTAAATATAATATTCTATTTTTTAACCTGTGTCTCAAATTGTAATTTCATCATTCAATCCGTGTTTCAAATTACAATTGTATCACATTATTTTTTACTTATGTTTATAATGTTAGTACATGTATTTCTGTTGTTGGGCGGTTTTTTAACCCCACCTTTGCAAATTTATTGTCATTTATTCAATTATTTTTGGTTAATCAATGTTTGACATTAATTTCATCATTTGATCAAATATATTTTATGATAAATTGAATAAATGACCTTTCTCACAAACAGAAGTTGTTCTGTCTTTCATTGCAAATGAACTCAGACTCACTGGAGAACATAACGGGTTGTTTCATGTTGACAAATAAATGGTATTTTATGGAAACATGATATGGAATGAAATTTAAAGTTTTCAAGTTATTGGAAAAATTTGGGTGACAAAAAGGAATATTCGTTCATAATTATAGCCTTACCAGTGGAAAAATGAAGACATCCATTTTGATAGTGATGGGAACAGTTGCATTCCAGAAAGCACCGGTTTCCGTAAAACGGCAATGAACATCGGAAAGAACAGTCAGTCCAAAATATCCCTTTTCACAGGCTTTAAAGGCAAAATATTTTAATATGTATTTATTTTTAAGATTTTATATTTAATTTTTTTTATATAAATATAGAAAATGAAAAATCGTTACATTCTTATTTAAAACGGATGCAATCATTTCTAGAATGATACAGTTAATAGTTCACACAACATCCTCTGTAAGAGATTACAAAATTATGTGTATAAAATGATATACATGTACTTGATAGATCTATTTGTTGCTTGAATTATTTAAAAAAGCATTGTATGCTTACCCGTAACATCTTGGAGATGATTCATTAAAAGACATAAACATCAATAATATTATGAACTGAATTATATTGATAACAACTGGCAAAAATTCGCTCCTGATTTCTACATTCATTTCAAGTTCATTGAAGTTTGAACAACTGATACAAATTCCGTGTGAAGGATAACATTTAGAATACGTCCTTGTTTTACTAACGTTAAGTTTAGATGATTATTCCAAAAGCTGCCGCGTTTTATAGGAAACGATCTTTCACATCCAGCTATAAAAGAACAGGGTAAGTGTTAGAAAAAAAATAGAAATTAAAAAACCTAAGGATATTTTATCATGTTCATTAAGTCGAATAAAAACAGGTTAAAGAAGAAATATGGATTATTCTACCACGGTTATTGAAAACTTCAAAGGAAACCGGCGGACATTATTCTCCAATAAATCACGAACGTCATCAAAAAATTATCAGATCAGAAACACGTATCAAATCTGAACAATTCAAATGCATGTTTGGATGTAGAATGAAATACTTGTTTAGACCGCATCGATGTGTCGTCTTTCGCAGTATAAACCTGTAAATTGTATCAAGTTGCTGATGAATGTCGGTTTTTATAGCTAAGCTGGGCTATTCCACGGACCTCCCTACACATTAAACAACGCGATTTTAGCAGTAAAACAAGAACATGATTTTGTTATTGTATATTCATTTTAACTGATCAATACATATAACGAACAAATTTGTAATTTAAAAAGACTATTTTTAATGCAACAAAAGCTCAAATCGTCTGCATTCCATATATAGGTAAGTCAACAAAATTTCTCTCTGGTGTTAAATAGAACAGCGTAATCGAGACATGGTGACCTAATTCGTTTCTCTATAGAGGAAACAATCGGTCGTATTTATCGCCCTTGGTAGAATAGAAATAAAGTCCTTGTTGTCGTGAATGATGCAGAATAACCTCCTCGGTCTCGAAATGTTGTTTGAAATATAAAAGCCTCGGCTAACGCCTCGGCTTTTATCTTTCAAACAACATTTCTCGACCTGGGAGGTTATTCTGCAACATTCACAAAAACGCGGAATTTATTTCTTAAATATCAAATTTTCACAATTATCGACGTATAGAATTTTGTAATATATATAAGGTTATCTCAAAGTGTATTTAAGGTTTATTGATACTCTGATATGAGAGATAATTCTTAATGACAAAAATGTTTAAGATTCCTTAAAAGAATTGCCAAGTTAGAGTGTCTTTTTGTCCATTTTTTCCCCAAGCTATGCTATATTTTTTTGTATATTACTTATAAAATACATTAATTTGGAAAATGATTCAAATTCAAGCAACATTTTATATGAGTGAGCAGAGGTTTAATGAACCGTAATACACATTTGTGTATATGCATTAGCTTTTATTCAATGACGGATATGGGGATGACAAACAGTATTCAATATCTAAGTCCATAAAACAGTACACAATAGGAACAGAGCAAACACGGACCTCCAAAAATCAGAGGTAGGATTAGGTGCTCCTTGTCAATCAGGAAATAAAGAAAAAAATCCATTGTCAATTGGGTGTATAAATAATTGACTAACAATTAGTATGAAAAACGTAAGTCAGCATTTGACTCAGTAATAAATTGTATTCGCTGATAAGGTCATAGAACTTACGAAAAGATTACCTAAACGAGACTGTTGATATTCTTGTTTCATCAACTTGTTTGTCAATAATTTACTTCGTTTTACAAATTCATACATAGAGCATAATCTTGCTCATAAAATCAACCAAGATATATTAACTCCGTACGCAGATGATGAAGGTATATTGCTGCAAAAGTAAGGGGGCCTTACGATAGAAAAGTTAAAATCATCACATTAATCCTAGAGCTTGTTTGTTAGATTAAGGGATAATAAGGAAGTATACAAAATATTCTACCTTGACTAAATCAATGCTACATTATGCCGCCATAATAGATAAGATGACGTCAATTTTAGAACACAAGTTCTCGTAATTTTGGTATTTAGAGATAAAATTTAAAGCGACAAATTGGAAAAATTGACAAATGTTGAATTTTTGTATGACCCTTGATAATTTTGTTCAATTCCGAAAAGTATTATGTTGAAGAAAATTACAGGTTTCAGAACCTAAAAATTATATTTTTAAGGAGAAAATTAATAGTAAAAATAATTTTAGTATGCCCCAGACCGAAAATATTGATCAATACTTCTTCCACCCCATTGTACGAATAGGCAGAAAAGTAGAATAAATTTCCCTAGTTACCATGGTCTCAAGTACCCATTAGTGAATGTAAGTAGTAGAAAAATTTAGAGGCAATCCTTTTAAAACGTTGCTATATTTCTCACCTTTGCATGCTCCTGTTGAATGTTGTTTACAAGTTTGAACTAAAAATAAAAGTGGCGTGACCTTGGCAAACACGAAACCAACGAAACCATAGATACAACCTTTGTTTTTCTGGCAATTACATCGTGCAGTTTTTTTCTTGCTGTTTAATTGTAACATCTCTGCTATATACTCATAATTTTCATAAGTCTTTCTTTGTATGCTACAGATACCGTAAAAGAAAGACATGATTTCGACTCATTGTGTCCATTTAACTATGGAAAATGATTAGAAACGTATATACATTAATAAAATTAAAATGTTTTATTTTGTTATGCTGTATCTGTCATTTTGATACAAATCTATTACCGATGACGTCATATGTGTACATCAAGTAACTTGGGAATTGATCATGTCGTGTAAAGAGAACTTTGCTAAGCCAAAGATACGAAAAATGGAGTTTAAAAGCAAATATCGTGAATTTTATTTGAAATTCACATGTATTGCAGTTAATTAAAGAGGTATGCTAATTTATTTTCATCGATTATATTCTCCTTCGAAGACAGTCAGCTTTATACGTATCCCGGTAGGCCTTCCCTCTTTCATTCGTGACAAAAATAATGCATCAGAACAACAACAAGCCGGATATTTCAAAACATAAGATTTGTACACATGGAAAGTTTGCCTTCTAAAATGCTATGAAAGTGCTGCTAGAATCCCAAGTTAAGCATGGTTTTACTCCAAATTTCGGTTTATATGCATGATATTCAAAACATCTGGTAAGGTTCGTGCGAATGTGTTAAATAATTATTTTACTGACAGGACAATGGGATTCTAGCAGATTTTGTTAGGCAAATAGATGTTTTCGAACTATATTATTTACTAAAAGAAATTATTAAACTTGCACGCCTTTGCCTTAGATACTCTTTCATCTCTATGCAAAGTTAAAAATAGTTTATGTTTATCAATGGTTTTTTGTAAATTGTCAAACTTGATTTTCCTTAAAAAAGTCTAAATTGGGAAACAATAATGTGCATGTATGTAGTTTTAGGGCATTGATGTTTGTACCATCTAATAAACTAAAGCAAACTACATCTTCCTAACAGGAAAAAATTGAAATAATATTACACATGCCTCATTAACCACCAGTTTGCTTGCAAGGCAAAGGCTTATATTGTATTACATGTTACAACTTATAGGTCCATTTGGGAAGACAAATTGTGTGTTGACTGCAAAAACATAGGTAATAATACCCGTTTTTTGTTTTGTAACCCTTTTCATACCTTTCAAAACCATACGTCAGTTTTTTTTTTATAATTATCATAATATTCCAAATAACCCAAATGTGTTTAAACGAGCAAAAGTGAACTGTATTCAATTAAAAAAAAAATCGTAACAAAAAAAAAATCATAGCAGGTTCCTGTATGTCTTTCGATGACAAGATATTGGAAGTTTGAGAGCGTTTTCAATGTTTATGCTCGGATGCTTGATTGAGCATTGTTAAATAATTTTCTTCTGTAGCGTTGGGTGTGGTGCTATTGTTCATTGACAAGAATGAAACTTGTTACCACAAAAAACAACATGTTTTGTTTCGGATGTGACAAGACTTAGAAGTAATTTAGAAAAGATGGTACAGGTATATATGTTTAAAATTCATGAATTACTGAAAGAGATGAGCTTACCATTTTACTGAAAAGTATTTGCAATGAGAGGAAAACATTGCATTTTTGGTCTATCGCATACAGGTACCTTCAAAGAACATTACAATAAACTCGAAATTACCTGTTATATCTGCTGCCAAGCCTGAGTAGCCCCAAATGAACTAGATTCAATATTAAAGAGATCATTGCTTGTTCAACTGTATGCTCTTTAATTTTGAGCTATAATGTATTCTGTATTCTGTAATTCCCTTTAAATGCTAACTGTTTTATGATACCCAGAAGAGCAGTACAACGTAAATATTTAGGTAAGAACTACATTTCTCATTTTAATAGAAAATTTTAATCGAAAGTCTTATAATATTTTGGAGATACAAGTACGTAAGGACATACGCAACGTACCTCACCTACTGATAATTTTTCAAGATATTCTAAATTTAAACTTACAATACAATTATATGTTCTTAGACAAAAAATCAGCATGCTTGACCAGGGGTTTTTAAAAGCATCAAATTGCGAAAAATTTCAAAGAAAAATGTACAAAAATTACTTAACATAAATTCCAGATTTTTTTGCATCAAAAATTGTTTTAGAAGAGGTGTATAAATCCATATATAAACATTAAAAGTATTGCACACGGGTTCTTCATCTAGTGGACCTCTTCAACTCCAGGAAAGAACCCAATAAAGTTCAAACTACATTGCATATGAGCTTAATATGGTTGAGAATAATTACATGACTTCTAGACAATTTCATAAATTGATTGAACAGATTTTTTATCGATGGGCCAGCTCTTTGTAAGTATGATGAGGAAAACACAAGACTAAGTTTCAATTTAAAGTTGTTATGGCAGAAAACAATGCAAAACTTAATATGTTTTTAAAAATGAATAATATTAGATGACAGATTGTCCAAGTATCAAAATATGCAATGTTCACTTGGTATACACAAATATTTAAAATTTTGTATTAGAAAAATTAGAATGAAAACAGAAACTTCATCACTGAGACTGTTTTGGGTTCATATTATATATTTCTGTTTAATTATTTTGTTCATAGATACGTTTAATATAGCCATCAATGAATAATGTCCTTGCATGTTAATTAGACTTGATATTGTACTCGTCATGAAAACTCTACTATATCAAATCATAAATAAAATGAAAGATTTGAATCATGAAAACTCTTCTCGACAAAGACAAAAAATAAATTAAAAATTGTCATGATATTCATGAAAATACTTCGAAACGATAAGTTAAACTGTCATGTAAATGTTTGCTTGTTTTTTATATTTGAATAAATGTTATGTTTATAACGAACGAGAAGCAGGTAACAACATTATCCTCGTTTGTAAGACTCATTATATAAATTGTTTTCTGGAAGAACTTATATGGTAATCCTACTTATACTCATACTTCCCTTTCTATAAGGAAGAAATTCTTCAAAATCATATGTCAGTTTTGAATATATTTAATCTTCCACAGAGCCAAAATGAATTTGAACTACTTAATCTATATATATTGGATTCCGAAACTTTATTAGAATCCTTACAAACAAAGAAACATTGCAGATTCCAGTAAATGTTCAACCAAGCCTCTTTCGTTACTCCTCACTAAGATATTGACAGTAGTGAAGGAAAAAATTCAAGAGTACTGTGCTACCATATATTCAAGAAGTGATGTGAATCAGATGTGGATACTAAAAAATTCGAAAGAACTTTTGGACAATTTGAAATCACAAGATTTTACAAAAATCAACAGCTTACAAACTTACGACTTTTTAACTTTATACACAACCATTCCCCACGATAAATTAAAATCCAGGCTTTTTGATATCATTATCAGCTGCTTTTTCAATAAAAGTGGAACTCGAAAATTTACTTACCTGGTCATTGATCATTTGCAAAATTATTTTATTGATAGAGATTCTGATTGCACACACAAATACTCTGAAGTTGACATCAAGAAGATGCTTGAGTTTCTGGTTGACAATATCTATGTGGCTTTCGGAGACCAGGTCTTCCAACAATCTATTGGAATTCCCATGCGAACCAATTGCGCTTCGTTATTAGCAGACCTATTTTTGTATTGTCAATTGTCAATAAACAATTGTAATTTCCATTCCTACATCGATACGATATATCCAGGAGAGCTTAAGATAAAAGATACTACAGAGTCTGACACATCTGTTTCATACTTGGATATTTTACTTGAAAAAGACGTTAATGGTAACCTAACAACCAAGTTATATGATAAACGTGATGACTTTAACTTTTCTATCGTCAACTTCCCTTACTTATGCAGCAATATACCTTCATCACCTTCATACAGAGTGTATATATCACAGTTGATTCGATACGCAAGAGCATGCTCTACGTATGAACAATTTCTGAAATAAGGTAAATTATTGACAAGCAAGTTTATGAAACAAGAATATCAGCAGTCTTGTTTAAAGTCATCAATTCGTAAGTTCTATGGTCGATACAATGACCTAGTCAGCAACTACAATTTATCATTGAGTCAAATGCTGACTGACGTTTTTCATACCAATTGTTAGCCTATTATTTATACACTGAATGGACGACGGATTTTTCCGTTATTTCACGATCATGACAATGAGCACACGGCGGGTGTGACCAGTCAACAGTTGATGCTCACTCCTTCATGGCACCTGATCCCACCTCTGATGTTTCGGAGGTCCGTGTTTGCTCTGCCCTTGTTTTGTATTGTTTTATGGACTTTGAAATTGAATATTGTTCGTTATCTCCATATTCTAGCTGACAAAATAAATACCATTTAAGAGAGCATTTGCTTCATTGGATGCATAAATTCGTTATGATGAAAACCAAAAGTATTTTTAATTTAAAAAAAAAAAAAAAAAAATCTTATTTACATCAAAATAAACTGTTCTTTGTCAAAATGGTTCTTTATTGAGGTTTTTCCTCTTACTTTTTAAAAGGACCACTACTAATACTTCTGCATGCACAATAAACTTTATGTGATTTGTAATATTTTCTTTTACTTTTTAAGTAGTATTTTAATCAAGAACTCTAAGTTCGTTAAAGAACCGAGTATATAACGTGTTTTTTTTAATGAGAATTGTGAGGAGACAATGACAATTGTCTTACGTTTGGTAATTCTTTGTAGTTCTTCTCATCAAATTACGTAAATGATATTATCAACTTCTTACAAATGCAAGAATTGGGGACAATTAGTTAAAAGCTTTAAACTTTGGTATTCCTTTTTAAAAAGCGATATCGGTATTGTATTTGCTGTCCGGTGGTATTCAGTTGAACGAGATTGTCTTTCTTTCATATGAAGACAATATTATCTCTTGATTTTCAGTTGTTCTTTTTTTTAATTTGATATCCCCTTCATTGTCATACTTACATGTATGTACCAGAATGTTTCTTCCATATCAGAAGCACTTGATCATCAACTGTATGTTTTGGTCGCATGATTTCCCTCGGCTGTTAATCCTGGGAGGTTTGTTTTTGTGCAAGGGCGTCTTCGTCTTCGTGCTATATTAATATTTTAAACTTTTGTTTCAATTTCTGTTAATCGTTCATCTCACAGGTGCCTCATTTTCATGTAGAACGCATGTAAAATATAATTCAAATTATTTGTTTTGTAAATTGTTTGATTGTTTAACGTCTCTTCTAAGAATTTTTCATTCATAATGTGACACCACTACTTGCCGGTGGAGGGCTCCTAGTTTTAAATGACTGTACTGGGCTTTAAGGTAACTGAAGATGATTGAACAGTGAGAGATCTTTTTGTGCCATCACTTACAGTGACATAGGACCTGGGTTTTTACTGTCTCACCGGAAGGACCGGTCTCTACATCCCGCAGTGGGATTCGAACACGCGATGTACACTGTAAGTATCAACTCATAAGTCTGCAATTCTAGAGTATACGCTCTGATTAATGTGTCATGCAGGCGACAACTCAAAACGTAAAATGTTTATAAGATTAAATCTTTTATTTTATAATGCCCAGGTTTCAAGAACCCCCTCAACTGGAAAACTGCATCACTGGCCATCAGGTACTACCCTTGCCCCATCTGAGACTAGGAATGCCCAGCACTCTTGCCTCACTAAATACTGTGAAATCACTAATTTTCGTGGGGGTTTAATTTTCGTTGTTTTCGTGGTATGAAGAGACCCACGAATTTATGTCCACCACGAAATGTAAATTTTCATATACACAACTACTAAAAAGATTTTCATCCACGAAATTTAATCCCCATGAACTAACATTTTTTCCTCAAACCACGAAATTTTGACCCCACGAAAATATGTGATTTTACAGTATTCCAGCTTAGTCACGGCCTTGTTGTATCTAGCCTATGAGAATATTATAAAAAATATCAATATCTGAATAAAACTTTTATACTCTTGGGAACTCACCTTTTGATGTAAACTGTATTAAAAAAAAGTTGTGTGCAGTTTGTCTCTTAAGCTTGGAGTATTTTGAAGCAATAATGTGCATCGCAGTACAATTGATTCTTTTAAGGGAGGAAATCAAACTTTTATGTGAAATATTGAGTTGACATGAAACTACATGTAAACTTGTTCTGTACTTATTCAGATTACACATTACAAAATTTAACAATTTCATTGATCCTAGTCCACTTGTCAATATGAGGTCACTAGATGATACCCCGCGCAATCGCGAGAGAAAATGATTTCTTCTTTTTTTACTCCTAACTAGACAATTAAAAAGCATCTTTCAGATTCTACTGACAGATATATATACGGGCCTATAGCATGGCTACTTAATCCCGCAGTTAGGTAAGAAACAGAAATAATATATTGTAAGATACGTACACCACCTCCCTTTTTTACTTAAATTTGTTATACAACATGTTCTTCTTGTGTTCATTGGCATTTTTTCTTTACATGTTTAAAAATTTATTTAATATCATTAGAACTATTTTATTACCAAATTTAACTTCGGATACTCTGTTTACAGTTATATAAAAGAAAAAAGAAGCTAACTTGAATATAATGTTCATTTGTCAACATTTATTCACTCTGTATGTAAACAGAGGTGGGGTGGGGTAGGGTGGGATCATTCTTACGAATACTCACTTCTTTTGGCATTGAAGAATCTTATAGGTTATGGTTCAGTTCGGGGTGACATGCGCTATTACTTGTTATGACAGACTTTCTAGTTATCCTTCTGATTTTTTTAAGGGGGGAGGGGGGGGGCATTTCTTACCTTAATCTTAGATTTTTACCTATAAAATCACCTGCGCAAAAGTCTTAATTGAGCTTTACTGATCAAAGATTTCCTTATTTCCTTTAAATCTTTCCTGTGTTGTCCGTATAGCATGAAAATATAGTATCAAAACTTAATACATGTATTTATAAGAAAAAGCTCCATGTAACGAAATACAACTAAGTTACCATTACACTGATTAGACATAAATATTTGATAACATCTTTAATAGCTAAAATAGGATTCTAGTTGTTTAAATTATGGCCGTTGGGTACACAGATGATGTTTAAAATGTATTAAAACATTCCCAATAGTTATTTTTTCGGATCATGATAGTATGAGTTGGTTAGGTTAACTCCATTAACTTTATTAGCCAAAACTGTTGTTTAGATTGCATATTCATTTCTCCTGCAGAACGTAAACATAACATTTTTGCACTACTTTTAATTAGAAAAAAGATTCTCTGACATAAGTTTTCTTGCGTTGTATTTCCAAGGATACCAATTGCGCCCCGATATTAGCAGACCAGCAACAGATTTCATTCAAATTGTTTACATAAGAAAATCAATAGCTTTGGCCAATTCAAAATTTTGATACCTCTGACACATCTATTTCACATTTGTACACAAATCACAAAATCACAGACAAAGACGTTTGAGGTAACCCAGCAGCAAATCTTTAAGATAAACGTGAAAACTTCAACTATTCAATCGTCAATTTCTGTTTCTTATGTAGCGATATACCCTTGTCACTTACATTTGGTGTTTATGTCTCTCAGTTGATTTGATACTCAAAACCATGCTCTACATATGAATAATTTCTAATACAATGACTTTGACAGCAAATAGAACCATTCATTGAGTCAAATACTGACCGAAGATGTTGATAATAATTGTTAGAACATCATTAAAACACTTAATTGTCTACGGATAATATTACCCAATCATGACTATAAGCAAACGGCAGATTTGACCGATCTACTGGAGATGCTTACTCCCTTAGTGCACCTGATCCCACCTTTAAAGGTTTTGAAAATTCGTGTTCTCTCTGCTTCCAATTTGTATTTTAAAACTAGACTTTGACCTTAAATACTGTTCGTTATCTCCATGTTTCATCCTTATACATTAAAAGTTTTGATCCATGAAGGGTTGATTCATTAAACCATATAAAGTGTTATTCTAGGACAAGATTAACGCTTTTAAATCATATTATTATGTTCCCCAAACGAAGTTGGGGAACATATTGTTTTTACTCTGTTTCTTACTATTATTATTATTATTCCTGGGAAAATTTTGTCCATGAGTGATCTTGTAAACTATACATCCGACTTAGGTGAAACCTTTTAAGGGTTAGTAGGCATGTTATGTAGAGTTGCCGAACGAAGGTCATTTTGCGCGCACGTGCTTGCAAGAGCGCGCACGTGCGACACGTGAAATGACAAATATGATGTATACTGCCGTAACTTTTCTATTTTTTGATGAAATGTTTTGAAACTCATAATGTAAGGATATATTAGTAGTATAAACAAGATGACGTGGTCAATATGGCAAGATCTCACGCACATGCACGTGTGCTACGCTCTGATTGGCTTAAACTAAAGTCTCAATATCTTTCTTGTTTTTTGACAAAATCCTTTGAAATTTTGAAAATAGCCATGCATTGGGATTTTCTACAACATGATATATAGCAATTATCATGAAAACACGTGCATGAACGTGCGCTGCAATCTGATTGGCTGAAATTTTAAATAGCTATAACTCCCTCAGTTTTCAACCAAAGAGGATGGGATTTGGAACAAAGATATATATGATGGACTTCTACAAACCAAGGAAGTGGCTGCAATCTGATTGGCTGAAATTATAAATAGCTATAACTCCCTTAGTTTTCAACCAAAGAGGATGGAATTTGGAACATAGATATATATGATGAACTTCTACAAGAAGGTATGGTCACCATGCACATGCATACGACTACTGCAATCTGATTGGCTGAAAATTTAAACAGCTATAACTCCTTTGGTTTTCAACCAAACAGGTTGATATTTGGAATATACATTAGATATATATATAATGGACATCTACAAGAAGGTTTGGTCACCATGCACATGCATACACGTGCAAGTACGTGTGCTGCAATCTGACTGGCTGAAATTTTAAACAGCTATCACTTCCTTGGTTTTCAACCAAATGGGGTGGGATTTAGAACATAGATAGATGTAATGGACTTTTAAGAAGGGGATATGACAATAAAAGGGTGTTGGGGAGCGTTTGGGGAACATCTGTAACGGTCCCCGTTACAATTAGCACTAGTTGATTTAGACCTTAAAATAGGTCCTGATTGGTGAAGTATACTCGCAGAGTATAGAAGTGGAATATAGTCGTTTTTTTTTTTACTTTAAATAAAGCTGTGTAATTGCAGGCCTCCTGGTCTCAATTTAATCTTCACATAGGATTTATATTGAAAACGACATAGACTTTTAAAATCATATCCTTTCTAATTATTACGGAAATTTAGTAGACAAACGCCAGCATATTACAGTGATAGTTTAACTTGTCAATCCTATTTTAGACGTTTGATAAGTATGAAATGGGTGAAAATTCGTTGATGCTACATATTTTGCATTACAGACATAAAGCATAAGCTGTCACGGTACTTTGCTCTAAGAGTCATTACGTATGAGATTGACTGATCTATGTTTTTAAATTAATGAGCTAAATGAGACATTAAAAGTAAATATTTTCTTATTTTTATAGCTCTACGAAAAAGAAAGACATGGCATCCACAGCTGAAGTTCCCATTGATGACTTTCCGCACCTAAATATTAGAGGTAGATAAAACATTGTAGGAATATTTAGGAGAAACTTTTGAAAGCTAGGGTATGGATACTTTAAACCTGGTTGAAGATGGATAATATTTATTTACACTTTTGCACATTAATCTCTCTCTCTCTCTCTCTCTCTCTCTCTCTCTCGTTCTCTCTCTCGTAAACAACCGTTAGCGCAATAATGGGTATAAAATTCTATGCACTTTGTGCTCTACATTTTAATAGCTTTTGGGAAAGATCATGTTTTTTCAGGCGGTGACATCGAAACTTTTTCTGACTAAAACTTGATATTATTCATTTTATACATTCTTTGGATTAAATCATTTTCGATACATCGTATTTAGTATAAATCAGAATTTTTTTTCAATCCTCATCATTCTTTATCATGATCTACACAAATTCAAATTTGTTTCAATTTTTACTTTGAAAGGATTTTCTTTTACATTCAACATGTAAAGATATTTTTCTGCAAATTATTTATTTCAAGATGATACAGAAGAGGAAATGAGAATTCTTTTGATCGGAAAGACAGGTGCAGGAAAAAGCAGGACAGGTAATACAATCTTAGGAAAGGAGACATTTCTATCAAAGGCATGTATGCATGCAGTAACACATGGAGTGCAATATGGTAAAGTTGAAATCGAAGGAAAACGGTTAATGGTCGTTGATTCGCCTGGATTTTGTGACTTGGAGATGAAAGAAGAAGATATTGATAGAGAACTGCAAAGGTGCGTAGAGTGTACCGCTCCAGGATTACACGCCTTTATACTTGTTACCGGAATAGGTCGATTTACTAATGATGATCATTTAGTTTTGCAAAAATGCAAAGAAAAGTTTGGAGATCATTTGGAAGAGTATTTGATTATTCTGTTTACCCGATGTGATGATATTGAAAGAGAAGGGAGTTCGATCGACAGGTTTCTAGCAGAAGGCGATGAACAACTCCTGAATATTCTTGAAAAGGCAAAGAATAGATACATTGCTTTAAATAACAATGCTCCAGCAGACCAAAAGCAAAAAGAAGTATCAAAATTAACATTCATGGTACAGCGTTTGATGAAAGAAAAGAAAGGTCAGTGTTTTACCAATAGAATGTATCAAGAAGTAGAAGAAGCTTACCAAAGGAAAAAGAAGATGGAAGCAGAAGCAATGAAAAGGAAAGAAGAGGAAGAAAAAGAAAAACATTTCCAGGAAATAAGAAGACAGGAAGCCGCCTTAAAGGAGGAAAGAGACTTATTTGAAAAAAAGAAAGCTGAAGCTGAGGCAGTCGCAATTACCAACATGAAACTCCTAGAAGAAAAGTTTGAAAAAGAAAAAAGAGAACTTGAAAATAAAGCTAGAGAATGTAAACAAGAATTGGAAAAGGAAAGAATGGAGCAGAAAATGAGTAACCTTCAAGATGAATACCAGAGGCAATTACGGTCTTTAAAGGAAAGTAACGAACAAATAACAAGGAACTTGGAAGACAGACTTCAACAAAAAGAAAGAGAGTCTAGACAGGAACGGGAAGAAATGCAACGTGAATTTAAGACCATGATGTCCGAAATGAGGGAGTTGCACAAAAAAGACCTTGAACAGTTTCGTGAGTCACACAGGGAAAGCAGTAAGAATCTAAATTACAGTTGAATAAAATTAAATGTTTTTTTTTCTTGTTTGAGAGGAATGCTAGTACTTTAAAGAAAATAAATAATTCTAAGTTAACACTTCGTCATTTTTGGTATAAATCTTAAACATATGCTTTTCCTTTAAGCGAGCCAGCCTCAATCGAGTGGATCAAGTTGCATATTATCTTGAGTGATTCCAGCATCACAAAAAATCATCTAGAACGCTTTGTGTTGTTTTATTCGTTGTGAAGTAAGTGTGGGCATAAAGCCATATACATGTATATTCTGAATTCTTTTTCATAACTCATGCTTAGAATGCACATTGAATTTGTATTTCTTTCTGAAATATAATGTATTTGTAAATTGCAATATAAATTGATACCCTGCAATCTTTGGTATTCACGACACTATAATTAGCGATATCAAATAGTGTTTCAAGACTAAAGAAGTAGAACGGTAGCTTTTTGTCACATACATTAACTTTTCTCATCATTTTCTATTTAAGCTCACATGTCATATGCATGTTTTTATCATAGCTACAAGTATCATTTTCAATGCCGTCATGTTTTCAGATAATGTTCAGACAATGTTTACACATGTGTGTGGACAATTCTTTGTATTCATTAATATAATTAACAAATTAATTGTCACGAAGATTATTGTATATAACATATTCACAACGTTAACTATACATTGGTTTACTCTTTTATGTGAGTTTAAAGTTTTTCCCTTTCTTATTTTCTTAAAGTTAAATATTAAAAAGCATAATCCTTTGATTTTTTTTTATAAAAATAGTTACTGTAAATCACTTTTTATTCGCGAGAACTTTATTTTCGCGTAATTACGCGTGACAGTGTGCTCGCGAAAATTTAATTCTCGCATATGATAGTATTCCTTAAGAATATATAAAGCAATAACCACAACTCGCGAAAATTTTGTCTCGCTAATCAAGAGTCAATGACTATCTCGCGAAAATAAGGTGTCGCGAAAATTTAGTGATCTACAGTATTTTAAAAAATTGATCTGTCGTTTGTTAGACTTGCATTTTAAATCATATCTAATACAACCGACGTTGTCATGTTATAATAAGCTATATAATCATCCTCGAAAAAATATCAACGACTAGAAATCCGTGTTATTGTCCATTGACTTTGAAAGCAGAATGAATATCAAAAAGATAAAAGATAAATGTGATAAGTCGTCGGCTTTTACTATCGAATAATTACACTGATGCGTTTTTTTGCAACAAGCCAATGGTAACATGTAAACGGTTTACTTTTTTTTCGAAAATTCTGAATAAAAATAGTGTAAAATCCCAAATGTTCGTGGGGATTTAATTTTTGTTGTTTTCGAGGTATAAAGAGACATTATATTTTGCTTTTTTTTTGGGGGGGGGGGTGCAAATTCTATTATAATTTGTTTTTAAATAATATATGAATCTTCATGTGGCAAAGTATTTCACAGATAAAATGCAAAGATGTACAATACATAATTCAACGGACAAGGCTTACATGTACAGTGTTCATGTAAACTGAGAACTTTACCTTACCCTATAATGGAGAGAAGATACAAGTCTTTGTTTTTATCGATGGTAAGGATTAGTTATCAATATTTGTTGTGTGACGTTGTTGTGTGTCATCTGATAATGGTATCCGTGCATGTGGTTCCATTCCCCATACAAAAGATGTTCGATTTCGGTAGCACTAGCGTTACAATCTTTGCTCTAGACAATTGAAATGCGAAGATTCTGTAAATTGTCATCATATTTGCAATATGACTTTTAAAAAGCTACTAAAACACCAAATCTAATTACTGTAGAGGTACTTTTTTCCGCGTGGTATTAATTTACGCTATGTATTTTCTTAACGCGGATTAAAGAGAAATCGAGATACTGTGGAAGTATGAACCCTTGGAAAAAAGTACGTCTACAATACATGTACCTTAAAGGTTTGTTATATTAAATTTGATGTCCTGTGAGTTTTATAATAAAACTTTAAAAAAAAATGATTCTTTTTTTTTATTCAATCTTCTCAAACCGACATGTTATATACATGTATGCTGAAGTACGTGTTTAATTTCGATAGAGATTATGATAGCGCCATATATGAAGAGAATAAACATATTGATATCCCAAACTTGTAAATGGATTCTAAAGTAAGTGATTTATGCAATTAAGTTAAAGTCTGCTTAATTACCGAAGAAAACCAATTATCGTTGGTTAATTTATTGGAGTCGTAATGGTACTCTTTTTCAAGACAAACAGTAAACGTACTAGCAATTTAGCAATGTTGACGGAGAAGAGCAGAATCTGCTAAATCAAGTACATCGCTAATAAATGAATGTAAATTATACATTTACTTTTCGCAGAATCATTTTTCGCTAAATCAAATAGACGCTAACTTTCTAAAAAAAAATGAATTTAATTCCACCAAATATCGTTCACGCCAACTTTAATACATTTACAAAATATCTAGTTAAGTGAGTCTGATCAACACCTCAGCAGAGAATGTCATATTGCATAATATAAAGGCTGTATTACTTGTAAGCCTTCCTGTATCAGGTCTGGGCGGCCTCCGTTTTTGGTGGATAGTTAGATTCAATATGGCAGCCAAATTTTTTATATGGAAATCGCAATGCAATGTCGGATAGTTTATCTTATGATTTCAGAGGATAACACAGGTAATTTTCAAACGCCTCGTGCCTAAGTTTAATAAAAAAGTGCAAGCACCAGATTACCATTAATTAAAAGATCAAACATTAAACTATCGATTGTTTGTGGCGATTTGAGATTCTATGTCTTTTTACAATACGCCTTCAAAGTTGGCACTTCTTGCGCTTCATTTCTGCTTAATGTTTCTTGTTATTTCGTTTAATTTTTATGTTTTTCCTATCAGGACAAATAAAAAGGTACTTAAATGCTCAAACAATGCATAAATAACATTACTTTCATATTTTCTTTTAATTAAAAATTAAAGAAAAAAAAACACAAAAGAAAACATACTGTAAAGACAAAATACACTCTGTCTGATAATTTAAGCAAAGATAAAATAAATATTATTTAGAGAATTAAGAGAGAAAAAAAATCCCACTGTTTAGCTGTGCAGCATCCAAACTTCCGCTAGAGTTCCTATAGATGAGGCCTCGACGGGGAGTATGCATCCGCAGTATATATATATTTCCACGGACAACGTAAGTTTCAGTCAGATTAGTTTTGACAATGGGTAGATGTAATTGAATTTAAGTCAGTCTTAACTGTTAAGGTGGACGGTCTAACCTTGCTGTAGATGGAGATTTATCCTAATTTATTTCAGGGTTTCAATCTGATAATATACTCACCGTCAATGAAAACGCAACACTCTAATTTTAGGGTGAAAAGTATATACGGGTTATAACTATGTACAAAAAAGTTAAGACATCTTTTACTTTGCCAAATCAATTATTTAACGGTTGAATGAATTTCCTTCCTCTACCGGAAGTTGCTTTTTAGCCCTCTTATCTGAAATCAAATTTTTGCATTTTTAATAAAATTTAAAACAATATTTTGGGTTTTCAAGGTTTTGAAACTGTTAATCATAAGTATTGTGCTAAAAGGCCAGGAAACAAATCTTTCTTTTTTACCGGATGTGATGCCTATTTTTCATCAAAATGACTGATTTTCATTGCTAATGCTGGAAATTCTTAAAATAAAGAAAAAAAGAGCTGCAGTGTTGAAATGTACACTATATCACGACTCATCAGGCTCATGTATTGCAGTAGCATAAATAACATTTTCTTGCACGGAAGTCCAAGAGTTACTACACTACGCCAAGTTAGAGAAAATTCGACCGCAGTTTCTGAACAACATGCAATTAAAAATGCCCAAAAATATTTTTTTCGCTCAGATAAAGACATTGATAAACCTAATGGGTGGTAAAAATCGGACTGCGTACATGCATAATTTTCATAGCGGACTAGCATGTTTTGATTAAATGGTCGGAAGGGGGGGTGTTTTATTTAAATGTTATCTGTTAAGAGGGCTAACAAATCAGCTTTTGGTAATGAAATGAAAGCCATTCAAACATTAAATAACTGATTTGGCAAAGTTAAAGATGTCCTAACGTGTTTGGTATATAGTTATAACCCGTATATACTTTTCACCCTAAAATTAGAATGTTGCGTTTTCATTGACGGGGAGTATATTTCAGTTTAATTAGAAACATGTACACTGATAGTTCTTCGATGGTCTTTGATGTCACGGATTATTATAGTGATATTCAAATGCGACATTAAAAACGAAGTGGAAGAGATGTAGGGCAGTCTTCAGCGATAATGATTGAAGATAAAATTTAAAAAGGGGTCTGAAAAATGGACTTTAGTGAGTTTGCACATGAAGCGAAGAAAAGGGGGGGGGGCGAATTTCATCTAATGTATGCTGCATCCGACATAGGATTTTTTTTCCAAAGCGTTGAATTTTCGTTTTCGTTTGGATCGAAAAATAACGTGTAGATTCTGTGTGGAATAATTTTTTTAAAAGTGATTGAAAAAATTTGACATTATACTCGTACATTGCTAGGGAAAGATTTCTACAAAATTCAGCATTTAATATGTGTACGTGCCTTTGATAAATTGAATCAGATTTGTTTTTTGACCGTACTGTATTTTAGATACAGAATTCCCAGTAGTTGGCTTATTCGACAGAATAGAAGACTAAATACAGAACGGAAAGTAGCTCCGACCACTGTAGTCCCGCGCAGAAGAGCAAACTTCTTAGAAAAACACCTCTATCGCACACGTCATTAAATGAAATAATATTGAAACGGAATTTTTCAAAAATATGTTTTTTAAAACTTTTATACTGTTAACACATATATTAAGGTACCAGAAATTGAACTTGGCCATAATTGATTTTCAGACAGGAAAGGGTCGAAAAATCAGCGTACGCTACATAAACTGAGAAATGCAAGAGTTGATGTTATTTGTTTGGTTTAGACTGCCCTTTGTTTTGAAGAAAAGTCCGGTAGGTGGCGACATCTCTATCCTCTGTTTCTAGAGGAAAAAAAAATTTTCCTCCAAAAACAGAGGCTGCCTAGACCTGTGTATAAGTGACTGGAATTCAATTCAGGTAAGCAAGCCAATGTTACAATAACATTAAACAATTTAAGATCTAAAACTTTACATACTCAACATCAAAGAATTATGGTATTCCAATGGATTCCATCTCTTTTATGGCATTTGATTCCACCTTTGCTTTAGAGGTACAGTCGATGTACCCTTTTTGCTTTGGATTAATTTTTGCTGTGTGTACAGCTACGAAATCTTGGCACAAAATTGTTTACTGTATACATAAGGCGCATTTAAGATTAACGCTGGCGATCCAGGAGACAGCGTAAATTTCTACCGGAGGATTGCACATCGACTCGGTAGAATTGTTATCATGTAGGAAATGTACAACAACTGCAGTACTTTATACTGTACTTTTTCTTGCAGCTTTTGTCCCGTTTCTTGATTTGAATACTCTCTGTATGGGTGATGGAAAAGGTAAAGATGAATCTAAATAATTATATATTACTTAATCATGATCTTATATATATCAATGTTGCATACATGATGAACTTGTTAATTACTTTTTTCTTTTTCTTTTTTTAAATTTGGAGGGGATGTCTTTGTTTGTCGCCTTGACAAATACATTGTCCTTTGAAGAATGTACAACCTATCATTGGATACTGAGCAGTTCCTAGCCAGTTTAAATGATTTGCTACCATAACTTTTCCATTGAGTCAAATAACATAGATATTTAAATATTGTTTTTTGCGGACCATTTACAATGTTTCACGAGCAGCTAGGACCCTAAAATGGTTTTGTGGCAGGTTTTCCCTCCTATCATTTTTCGTTTATTTCAGAAATACAGTTTTTGTTTTCGTGCATGTTGCAGGATAGGCTTCCTTCTCAACAAATGTTGTTTTGAAATAATGGAGGTTATCCTTAATCATCGATGACTAGAGTTTTTTTTTCTATTTCAATAAAAGCTCTAAAATACGACTGATTGTTTCCCTCTAAAAAAGATCGAGTTAAGTCACCATGTCTTGATCTGGCTGTGACATGAAACGCCAGGGGTTGCCTTCTTTGTTCACTTGTCCATCAAATGGAAAGGAATGCAGACGATAATACTTCCGTGTGATTACAAGTATCCTTGAATCATTTTGATTTTGATTACAGAATATATTGATTAATTTCTATGATTATAAAATAGCAAAGTCTGCCGCTTATTTTATTTCTTTAACAGTAAATACAAGAAGTGTAAAAAGGGGGAAATCCGTGAAACAGCCCCTATAGCTAAAAAAACAAACATTTGTCAATTGCTTTAGGCAATACACTGAATATGTCTTAATATGTTTTATATACTAGAATTTTCCCTTCTTCAAGATTTATGTGATTCGGATCTGATAACTCTTTTATGACGTCTATCTGGAGAATGATGATTGTGACATTTCTTTGATGTCAGCAATAATTGTGGTAGAAAGTATCAAATGATTGTTAAATATGTCTTCATCAATTTTTGTGCTGGTTATCTTACAAGTTTAATGAATTGTACAAGACTTTGATTATAAAATAAACCAATACATAGAATAGTTATGACAAGGTGGTCACAATACTATATTTTAGCAATATAGTTAATAGATCGCAAACAAATTAATAATGAGTTTGGAAATAAACAATGAGCTTTAGATCACCTTTATGTGTCTTTTATTAAACATGGAAGTTTTTAGGTACTAATTTATTTATATAGAGCTTTCAAAATTATTTTGTATCATAAAGTCGAAAACTTGGTTCGATGATTGAGAGTCGCAGAAGTCTGGAGATTTTGTCCAACAGTGGGATTCGAACCCGCAACGTAAAGATCAACTCTTTACATCACGACCATAGAGCAAAAAATCTTATAACTGCGCCAGGCAGGTGACAGAAATAATCGATATTATAACATTATAAAATAAAATAGTTATGCATAGTTATATTGTTTGTATGGCAATTAGATTTATGGCTTGTGTAATGCCTTTCTTGGATCAGTCTTTTGGTAGGACGAATCTCAGCTATGTTAAGGACCTATATGGAAAATGTTACCACTGCACCGTTTTTATATGTATTACTTCTTTTAAAAATTGTAACAAAGCTACTAAATACAGCTCAACAAACTTTTTAAGCTCACTTGGTTTTTGCACAAATTAAGGTCACATTGTGTAATAAAATTTTTTATTTTCGAACTGCAGTACAATGACATACCCTTCGTTATATTACATATACAATGTCAAGTGTAAATGTCTTTTAAAATTATTATCTTAAGTTTCCAAAGTTGATTTTTTGAAGGACAATTTATCAATAAATGGTATGGATGTTTCGACTATACGATTCTACCATAGGGTTTTACAAATTGTATTAAACGAGCTTTTCTTGACACCATGTTGTTGAAAATTTTAAATTTTTTTCTTCATGGTGAGAATTTTCTAAAACTCTATGCTAATTTAGCATACTCCTTTTTGTTTTGTCGAAATGTAGTGCTAAAAGGGATAACATCGCAGAAGAAACCACACTAAAGGGTAGGATAATGAAGTATTGCTTATTTTTTTCAGTAGTAAATTCCTTCTATGAAAAGGAAAATTCTTCTGCATTTACGGTTTGAAACGTAAAAATTTTGCAGTTGGATGAATCTCTCATGAATCTAGATTTTAGAAGTTGACTCTGAAAAATCCCACCTTATCAACATAGAAAGCAGTCAAACATATGTAAAATACTATTACCACCCGGAGTTAAAGTGTCAAAATGGACAGAAAATACAGATACAGTAGCTGTACTGAGCCCATGTCTACGTTTCTGCCAAGAGCTATTGCTTTCAAAAATAAAATTAATTTTATGCAGACCAGGATCAGCTCCCAGCACTGTTCAAAATATATACTATATAAGCAATAAATATTCCAAATTTCAGCTCAAACAAAATAGTTTATGCCCTTGCACTGTTGATGTAAATCACGAATACGCTCATCGTTTTAGCGATATTCTCTAAATTCCTTATCCCTGTGCAGCTTCAATGCTACTAGATAAATATATATTATGTACCCATTGTATTTAATAAATACTTTCTTTTAGTTTTAATTATTAGGTTTAAAAATTAGCAATGGTATCATATTTAATTAAGCAATCTTGTAATTATTAAACCAATGAATCTTGTCCTCTGTATCACTTGTGCTGCGTCATGTCAAGGCTGATGACATCATATTTGACGAAAGGTTTTCTTCTATTAGTCGACTGTATCGCTATCTATTATTGCAACTTTACAAGATTTTATAAATAATCGAAAAAATAAATAAATTAAAATTGTTATTTTCGCATTATCATGCCGTTAATTAATTTTTGTGGCTTGTTAAATTTCAATGACGTAACAATTAAACTTCCAATACGATGTGTAAGGAATGTGAACTCTGACCTTCCTTAACAAATCTGAGATATTTCTATAAATTGTAAGGCTAGTATTTTTTCCATGAATTTTCCTTTTTTTTCATTTTTACTTTTCCTTTTCTGTAGAAAACCATACAAGCATCTAATTTTTTTCTGAACGGGGATTATATCTCCTTACATCAAATTTAAAATACTTCCTGTATATATGTTAAATATGCATATGTTAATAAACACGATACAGTGTATAATTGTTCTTTTGTTTAACATGCACAGTTCTCATGTGCTCCAGATTTCGTCCTTAAATTTCCCAACGTCTTTCCTTCTTTCTGACATCTTCTGTTCTGTTCACATGTTCCCTTGATCTTTTATTTTTTTTATGTTAAGCGACCTGTAACCTTTACAAAACCAACTTCTTTCCGTTTTTTCTTTTCGACCAGAAGGGCATTTGCAGTAAAATGTCTTTTTCTTCAAGGTGAACCTATTTTTGCTTTAAATGACCCCTAATTTGGTTCGTTTATTTTAATGTTGAGCTTAATATTTATATCGTAAAAGAGTTTCCGTACATTATCCTGATGTAAAAGTAAGCCATCAACTGTAAAAGTTAGTTCTTCTCACAAAAGTACAGTATTCGAGCTTAAAAGTTCATTTCAACAAAACAAATCAGAGGTTAAGAAAGCAAGGACCTCTGATACACGAGAGGTTGAATAAGGTGCCGTGGAAAAGTGGGCATTCCTCTCTAAACGGTCAAGCCCGCCATATGCTTCTAATCATAATCGGTAAATAATGGGAAATCCGTACACAATTCAATATATAAAACATAATCGACCAATAAGTATGGAAAATATCCATAAGCATTTTTCTTTTAAAAAGTCTGCTCTCAAAGCCGCTCATTAAAATTAAGTGTTTTTATGTCACTTGAAATTTTGTCACCTAACAAAAATGCAAAAAAAATTCTTTCGAATTGGGTTTTGAAGTTCATGTACATAGAACTCACGAGAGAGAGAGAGAGAGAGAGCGGGTTGTCCTCTCGTAAACCTGATACATATATGTTACAAAGAGATATAATTTAATTTTATTTTATACTCTCCCTTTCAAACAAAATCAGTGACAATCATTCTTTTTTTTAAATATTTTGATTGTTTTTTACAGGGTCATCTGAAATCTAATTTTTTTTCGTGGTATTGTGATCTAAAGAAAGTTAAAGAACGCAGGAGGCTGTCTTTCTACGAAATCCGCAAGTCTATGACACCCTTGTTGATCGAATGGTAGCAATAGTTTTAGTCTCTTTAACCCAAATAATCATACCTGCATTCTTGGAATGACATTCATAAAAAAGAAGCTTCTGTCGTAAGTTTAAATGATATCTAGTTTTTTTCTTACGAGAAAATCTTGCAAAATATGTAAAAGAAGCAAGCACTTTTATGATCAAAGCAAACCTTTCTAAACGAACAGATATATATTTACATATATAATAAAAAAGCAGTTAACCTGTTTTTATAGGGTGATATGTCTTAAGCGCCTTAAGCGTCTTTTCTTTTTTGCTATTGTTTGTGACATTGTTAATTTTTTTTTCTTTTTTTTCACCTTGTTGACCTTAATAATAAAAGCAACATGTCATCTGAATCAAAAGATGTAATTGATGACTTTCAACACTTTGAAATCAGAAGTAAATGAAGGACAGATAATGCAAACAAGTTTTTGCCTCGTTGAAAGAGACTTAATACCATCTCACAGGCTTAGAAAAGTGGATAAATCTGTGAAATTTTTCTCCTTAGTCGTGGAAAATGATATAGTCTTCAATAAAATAACAAATATGGACAAATCAACCCAGTAAAAGTCTACGGATGAAAAAAAATATGAGAATATATAAGCTTAGTGATTAAAGTGTAATATAAACTTAAAAAACCATATACCAAGCCAGGTGAATTTTATGAGAAAAGGCAAAAAAATAACCTATGTGATTTTTCTGATTTTTCACTATTTTGCGTTTCCTAATAAAATTCACCGGGCTTTGTATTTTTTTTTTTATTTTTACTTCACTTTAATAACTAAGCTTACATATTCTGAAATTTGTTTTCGTCTGTAAACCTTTACAGAGTAGATTTTTCCATATTTGTAATTTTATTCTAGTATTGATAAATATTTTCCAATTTGTTTTATTTGCCAAAACTAAGGAGAATAAACTCAAGAATTATCCACTTTTCTAAGCCTGAGAGATGGTGTAAAGTCTCCTCCAACAAACAAAAAATTGTTTGTATCATCTGTCTTTAAATATATTCAACTTTTCAGATACATGTACCCTGTACATATTTAAAATAAAATTTCCTACGGCAAGATGTGAACCTACTTAGATTCTCATTTTAATGTACTTTACGCAATGAAATCCAAAATCTTTTCAGACAATTTTTTGTGTCCCTTTGTTTGTCGAATGACATAAGTTTTATTGTATATGTATTTTCATTACCTCTTGCTTTCTTGTATTTTTTCAGTGAACAGATTTCAAGACAATTTATCCGTCTTAGGATTCAAAAGTATTATATACTATAAGTTATATATAATTTAAGATAAACGCAAAAAAATATACTGTTATTCATTTTCTTTAAGATGACACAGAAGAGGAAATGAGAATTCTATTGATTGGAAAGACCGGTTTAGGAAAAAGCAAGACAGGTAATACAATATTAGGAATGGAGAAATTTAAATCAGAGGCGTGTATGCATGCAGTAACACATGAAGTACAATATGGAAAAGTTGAAATCGAAGGAAAGCGGTTAATGGTAGTTGATTCGCCGGGATTTTGTGACTTGGCGATGAAAGAAGAATATGTTGATAGAGAACTGCGAAGGTGTGTAAAATGTACCGCTCCAGGATTTCACGCCTTTGTACTTGTAATAGGTATAGGTCGATTTACCAATGATGATCATTTGGTATTGCAAAAATGCAAAAAAAAAATTTGGAGATCATTTGAAAAAGTATTTCATTGTTTTGTTTACCAGAAATTATGATATTGAGAGAGAAGGGGGTTCAATGGAAAAGTTTTTATCAGAGGGTGATGAGCAGCTTCTGAATATTCTGGAAAAGGCAAAGAATAGATACATTGCTTTTAATAACAATGCACCAGGGGCCCGTTTCATCAAAGGTCGTACGCCCAGTCGTAGCGCTACGCCGGTGTAAAGTCAGGACTAGCACGAAGAGTTGTGTTTCATTAAAGAGTGTATCGTTACGCCTGACTAAATTTAGGCCAAACTTTTACGTCTACTCAAGGGTAGGCGTAAGTTTGGGCGTAAAGTTAAAATTAAGCAATTTTACTGATTTTAAAACAATTTAGCCAGTTCTAAAGAAAAAGTACGGCTTTAAGAAATCTTTAGAATACAGAACATTGCATTATTTAATTATACATACTATGAAGTGAGTGTGTGTATGGAGGGGGGGGGGGCTGTTACAACCATTTGGGTTGATTGTAGGAATAAGGTACTTCATATCTTAATAGAATTCTTAATAGAATTCTTCTCAGATTTCCTTATTAGAGATATCTTCGACCACCAATTCTTTCGTTTTGACAAAGCATTCACACACACATTTAATTGTTATATTGTATGTATAAGGTATTGTAAATTGAGTACAGTGACTACACATATGACTATACATTTCCATTTCTAATTTTCCTGTGATCTATGATAACTATTTGAAAGTTAGCGGAGTTAATTATAAATTCCTGATAATTCTGCCGGAATGTAAACTAGGTAAATAAGTCAGGAGCTAAGGGGGCCTAATATGCATGCAAATCTTCGCCCGTTATGCATAAATTATCCCATGTTTCCCACTATTGTGTCTGGCATACTAACTAGACAGTGATTCCTTAAATTCAAATCCCCACCGCTTCATGTCAGTGAGTCTGTCGGTCTATTGCGCTTTTTTAAGCCCATCTTTTATCCACAACTCCTCTCTTACCACTAAATGAAAATTAATGCGACTTCACAGAATCTTTATTAAGAATTGCCACTGTGACTTGATTTATCATTTAGTCGGACTAATATTTTGGGTTTTACATAGCAAAACATGGATACTGTCATCATATTCGTAAGGGAGGAGGGAGACTCATTAAAATTGTCTATTTTGATTTTAAAAAATCTTTTCCCCCAAATTTTTTTTTGGAAAAAAAACATCGGTTTGAAAAGCACAATCATCCTCTTTCTGTTAATTTTCTACATTTAACTTACAGAAAAAATAATACATCATCAATCCAAATACAACTGTAGGTTTTTTTAAAAATCATGTTTCAAGAGTCCATTTTTTATTTATTCCTCGTCTACATGTGTGGATCTCGAGAGGATGGGAGAAAGTGTCCAGAACCTCCCGAATTTGCAGATTATTCAGTATTTAATGTACTGAAATAGAGGCGAAGTTAATTATTTTTCTAGGTATCTGGGACAAGTGAAGCCTCAGTGAATCTTAAACGCAACCTCAAGTCTCATAGACAATAAGAGATTATTAAATGGAGAAAATATTACTTTTATTATATCGATGTAATACGGTGGTAATTACACAGTTAATTTCAAGAAATGAATTATTCCTTAAAATATTTTTTTCTCAGAAAACATTGATGCAGAAGACATCTATCTTTATTTTTCACGATTTCGTCTGATAAGGTAAATCATCCTCAGAGATAATCTTAGCGCATATAAAGCACACTTCAAATCTGTGTCCAAGTACCTTTAATAGACTTAGAAAGGATTGTCTTACGTGTACCTTAGTAGTAGATGTGTAAAATTTATTTCTTGATTCAATATGTGTACATATGTAATCTTTTTAAACATTATTTTTGCTTGCAAATCTTATCAATATCAGTGTCTGTTTACATAAGACCGCGGAACATTAACTGGCAAAATTGGAAATATACATCTTACGTCATTTCTATCTGTTACAAAAAAAATAATTAGTGATAGACAACGAAATGGGCAGGTACAATTCGACGCGGACGTTTGGAAAACATGGGATTGAAATTGCAGATCAAAATTCATTTTCAATCCACCTTAGCTGTTTTCAAAGCAGAGAGTGAATGTATGATCCAAAAATCAACTATAATTCAACTCCCAAATGCATATTGTTTGAAGTTCACATTGATATGAGTTTTAGCTTATAATTTAAGAACGCAAAAGATCATACAAGACAATTATTTTTCAGGAGATATTTGATTCTAGAAGGGGGGGGGGTAAAATTGTCGAGTCAGGTCATGGCTTAACATGGCATGAGTTTTATACTTATTCTCACTGAAAACTGTTGGACAACTTTATTTAAAAATCGTCTAACCCCCCCCCCCCCAACACAATGATATACATATATTTACCAAACAAAAATGAAATATTTGTCCCTTAAATATTTATTCATTTAAAACACTGGACAAAAAATTCAAACTGTACCAAAATTGAAATTATAATTTGTCTTCTAGGTCAATCAGTAATAATGTGCCTTCTAACGTAGCCGAGGTGGATTGAAAATGAATTTCGATCTGCAATTTCAATCCCATGTTTTCCAAACGTCCGCGTCGAATTGTACCTGCCCATTTCATTGTCTATCACTGAATGTTTTGATTGTAACAGATAGAAATGACGTAAGCTGTATATTTCCAATTTTGCCAGTTAATGTTCCGCGGTCTTATATAAACTGTTTGCATTTTTATACATTATTTTTGCTTGCAAGTATACCTATCTTATAAAAATATTTTTTTTTAAATCTTATAATGTCTCAAATTTAATTGCTAGTAATTTTTCCAGTAGAGTCAGTATGTATCGAATTCTGAAAATCATTATCAAAGGCAAAGGCATTAACCTGTTTCAATTTCGGAAGGGGGGGGGCTTTGATTAAAATTCCAAAATAAATATTTTAGCTTAATTCAGAAATACATGTACATGCACATATACACTTATTTTCTAACTTTCAATTTATGACTTTTATCATTCAAATGTTGTAAAAAACTAAAATTGATTTCTTATAAGAATGATGCATATCTCCTACATTACCCTATCAATCCATGCATTTTCAATCAGTGCAAGTATTCATTAATCTATAAATTGTGTTATTCTGTACTTTGACGTACTACAATATTACATTATATTTTTGAACACAGTGGACAATGTTTATGTTTTTGCACCTGCGCGATGCTGCGTTGTCAAGGACTTAGTCCTGCGACTAAGCGTATCTTTTACGACTAGACTTACGCCACTTGGTGAAATGCAAATTACGCCCGACTAAATTTTGGCGTAAGCCCCGGAAGTACGCCTAAGTCAAGACTTAAATCTACGACTTTTGATGAAACGGGCCCCAGAGGACCAAAAGAAAAAAAAAAGATGTATTAAAATACATGACACAGTGTTTGATTAAAGAAAATAAGGGTAATTTTTTTACCAACAAGATGTATCAAGAGGTAGAAAAAGCTAACCAAAAGAAGAAGAATATGAGAGCAGAAGAAATTAAAAGGAAAGAAGAGGAAGAAACGAAAAACATTAACAGGAAATACGAAAACAGGAAGCCGCCTTACAGGAGGAAAGAGACTTGTTTGAGAAAAAGAAAGCCGAAGCAAAGGCAGCGGCAATTAATAACATAAAACTACTCAAAGAAAAGCATGAAAAGGAGAAAAGAGAGCTTGAAAAAAAGCTAGAGAATGTAAAGAAGAATTCGTAAGAGAGAAATTGTAGCGAATATCTAATAACATACAAGTTGATTTTCAGAGGAAAATGCGTTCTCTTATTGAAAGTAACGAGCAAGTAGTGAGGAACATGGAAGACAGACTTCAAAAGAGAGAAAATGCGGCTCGGGAGGAAAGAGAATAATTGCAACGTAACCAAAAAAAAAAGAGATGAATGAAATGAGGGAAATGCACAAAAAGAATCTTGAACAGCTCCGTGAGGGATACAGAAGATCTAGTAAGAATCTGATTTACAGTTTAATTAATAGGCTTTTTCAGAGGAATACTTAAAAGAAGATCAATAGTAAAAGTAAACGTTTCACCATCTCTGGTAAAGATCGATCCAAAGCATACGTTTATTTTCTTTCAGATAGATATCCTGTAGTCTGCATAATACTCTGAGCAAATGCAGCATCTTATCAAGAAGAATGTGTTATATTGAGTTTGGATCATGGTAAAGTAAATGAGGACAAAAGGCCATATATTCTTAATTTGGTGTCTCAATTTTTTGGATGCAATGTGCATTTAATACATATTTCTTTGTTAAACAAAATACATTAAAATGCTAGAATTTTGTACTCTTGAATTATTTACGTTTGTATTAGCAGTCATAAATAAAATAATGCTTCAAGACAGAAGAAGCATGGTTGATTTATGTCTCACATACAAACATTTTTTCTCCTTTTTTCATATTTTTTGTTTGCAGATGGATTTTTATCATGACAGCATTTCTCATTTTTCTCAGTAATCATGCTATCGAGGTATGTTTAAAGTCAGAAATACATTGAAATATACTCAGGTGTAAAACTTTACGATTATTTGATATCCGATAAAAACAATAAAATGTGATTTTTTTTAGCATGAGTTTTAATTTAGTGGGAATTGTATTACTGGACATATATGTATGGGTTCTCAGCCTAGTTCGACCAAAGCGACTTCACGTAAATCAACTGTTTGTCATTTGACATGTTAAAATTGGACAAAATTTGAAGGGAGACAAAGATTGTAAAAGTTCAACAATATACAGATAATTTTTCATTAAGAAATTGATTGTGTTTTCTTTAAGACAGATTCCTTAACCGGAAAAGTGCTTGTATTTAGATAACGTAATATGCACAGAACCAGAAATGCTAAATGTTGAAGACTGCCACCTAAACTAGAAAAACTCTCTCCTAGTTTTTGTTTTCAGAGGAGTATATCTCAGTTTCATTCTGAATTACACTGTTGTGTAGGATAGAGCCACGGTAATTCCATTAGCGTCCAAAGCAAGATTTTTTAACTTTCCTTGATAGCCAAGTGGTCCTAGCCGCACATCCTGTACTGCTACATATAACTGTAGGTTACAGACTCCGTAGTTTAATAGTTTTCTCTAATCTTCAATGGTTTCATGTGCTTACTATAGAACTTGTTCACAAACTTTTCCAACAACCTGGGGACTTAATGTTTAATGTTGACAGTGATTGGGGATCATATCAAAACAAGGGCACTTATACAGTCAATTCGATTGGATAATGGAGGAGCATTCTATGTTCGACATGAAGTGCTGAATATTTAAGTGCCAAAATAAACGTTGACTTATGCGAAACTAAAACCATTTAAATTATAGTCGTAATAATCAATCTGGTTATCAAACATTGATCAACCCTTCTGTTATTGCCATTGATTGGATCTTTGATTCATAACGATATTTATGTATTGGACCGTTAGGGCCGAAAACTGATATTTTTTAATACAGAATTGTATGAGGCATATATCGTACTTAAAACATTGCTTTTTGATTTACCTGAGACAGTCCGATATTATAACAAAAGACAAAGGAGTTAATGATCCCTGAGGCAATTCTATCAAGAATGCTGGCTGAAATGAAAAGAACTCAGTATTTACGGATTTGGCTAAACTGTTAAGGGTATTTGAAATAATTTGAAAGAGAGTGAAAAGCAATTTTTTCAGCCTTAAAACATAATGTAGGTTAAAGCAGTGCATATAATTATCATACAGACAGTCTAGTGAATGATACATTTGGAGTGGAATGGAAAATGCAGATAGGAAGAATAACCACAGAAAATTAAGCAGATGCTGAAGGTTCATTAGTCCACGCCAACAATGACGACAACGACAAGACAACGACAAACACGGACAAATTTCTATCACAAAAGCTCACCTGTCCTTTAAATATATTTAAGATTAAAATATTAATTCATATAAGATGATTTATCTTAATTATAAACGTTTAGGAAATATATATCTATATATATATAGTGTATCGATATACACATTATTTTAAGGATTCATAGACATCTATATGAGTTTGCCAAGTTCGGTTGACATTTGACATTGGCCTAATATATAGTACTGGAGAAGATGAAATTGTTAAAACAACGCCAACAATGACGACAACGACAAACACGGACAAATTTTTATCACAAAAGCTCACCTGAGCCTCTGACAAAAATGTATGTATTACTGTTAGAGACAAAATTAGTAAATAATTAATTTTATTTTGTTTTAATAAGGAGGAAATCAATCATTTTAGAACTGCACACTATAGCATTCACGAGATGAAAAATGCATTGAAAATGATGTCAGTTCGGTTCATTGATAATATGGCTACAAATATTTGTTTCGCTTTTTTCTTGTAAATTCTTGAAAATCTGATTTTTCATATGGGAGTCTTCATGAGGCCATGTGTTCATTTTGTCCACCATTCCACTGTTACATAGAGTTCAAATAACATTGATTTTAGAATAAATGCGACCATAACAGCATAAAAAATTACTAAGTAATAATAATTATGTTATATAACTAACTGCTTTTATGCATTGCATCGCATCGTCTGATTAATAAGAAATGCAATTTTAACTCCACTCCAGCAAATCGGGAAAAACTGTTCTGTTCATCGCTAGCGTTTCCTCGTTCATATCATTCCACTTAGCACGTGGTTGGCATGTGCATATATCTGCTGTGAATAGATGCGTTTATTATCATGATTATATCTAATTTTTCTTGGAACAAGTCTTGGTAATTTTTTAGTTCTTTTTTAAATCTCAAGAAAAAAGATAAAAAATATCCTAAACATATATGTTTAGGGCGGGTCTCTTTTCTTTGGCAATAGAAGTTATTTTCAGATGGGGCTCTGCAAGGAGGAAGCGTAGCTTCTTGAAAATGTTAATCAATATGAGGTGCATGAAAAACAAATTGCAATTACATGTCTTACCATCGAGAATAGGTACACATGTCATTTTTTTTAGCATTTCGATAGAAAAAAAATCAGTCATATAATTTCTTTCAGGCACCTCACATAAATAGCTAGATTGTTTGCGATGGCCCTCACATTGTATGAAGTAATGTATGGACTTAAAATACATCATGTCTCATTATGTTGACAGAGTTGTAAACTCTCACCAACATACGAAGTTTGATTAAATATATTGAGTTGTTTCTTTAGAATAGAGCACAATGTGTGCAAAGAAAGGTCCATCACCTATGCTATGTCTATCTTCGCAAAAAAAGTGGGAGACTACCTCCACTTTTTTTGTTTTCCAAAATAGTGCCAAAGCTTCATAAATTTTCCATCACTACATGTAAGTATGTGATGGAACATGTACTGGCCTTATATTATTAAAACAATTTTATATGATTAAAAAAAATTGTTTGTCCTCTCTCCAGACCTACTGCCTTGAAATGGTCCCACTCAGTTGTTTTTATGATTGCATGATATTTTTTTCTTTTTATTCCGTCAACAAATATGTTTATATTTGAAGGACATTTTTTACTCACCATAAATACGGACCCAATAATTTTTCCCTGAGTTGGGAGGACCACCAAACGTCATCTTAAAGATTGTCTAAAATATTTGATTTTTGTCTTTATTCTGTAATATTGTAATTGTGACAACATTGGCAAATTGAAAAAATAAAGGGTTTTTTTTATTCAGTTAATCTCCTAACCCACTCTGAATGATTTCATTCCTTTTCAAATGGTACTCCGATGTGATGAAAATTGTAAATATTTATTTGATACAGAATACTAGCAGGTACTTAAACAAGGTCATTCACATAGATTTTATGTGTCTAATTCTCTTTGTGTTTCATTGGTGATAATTAAGATTTTGGTAGATAAAATGAGTTATTTGTTTAGACTTACAAACTCTTAATTATTAACTTTGATAGTGCTCATTTTTTCCTTATCAGAATTAAAGACGTGATTTTTTTATATCAATGCGTACACTATTTAACAACTCTTTGATAATCATACTAATCACTTTAAGTCACAATATAACACAATTTCTCTTTTTAAATTGTTCATATAATTTGAAACATTTTTAAACAGTAATTCTCTTCTCCTTTTTAAAGATTATTATGTATATCCATATTAAAAAGAGGTCTGGAAAACGAAATTCTGTTCTGAAAATAGACCAAGTGCTACTACCCATGAACTACTATGGTTCTGTACACTCTTTCTGAGGACAACTGTATCTTGTCTTGGACTTGAAATTACCATTTAAAAGTGCAAAATTTAGACAATTTCTCAGCAAATGGTTGTAGAGAGAACATTAATGCGCACTTTTTAATATTTTTTTTAACTTTTTAAGGCTCTACTGAATTTTGTAGCTGTGCAGTTCTAAGGAGCATATAAAAAACATTTTTTTCCAAAAGTATATTTTATATATGAACAACATGCATTAAATTATGCATATTTATTGTTTCTTTTATATCATAAAAACTTAAAATTTGATCAAAATATAATGTATTTAATGTATTTAAGTCATATGAAGATATGTTCATATTTTGTTCTTACTTCACTAAAGGTGGCCGGACATCCCCCTAAAATTGAATTAGCGATCGCCAAATTCTAAAACTACAGTCGCACCTGCTATAACGGCCACCCTTAATCAGCGGCCAATCCCCGTGAGCGGCCAATTTCAATCCCGTCCGTTCATTTTTCACTTTATTTGAACGCATTTAAGCGGTCACCCGTCGGGTGCGTATCATTACCGCTACATTTTCAAAATTTTCATTACCGCTACATAGTCATTACCGCTACAAAAAACCTTACGTTGCCGCTACATGAAAAAGTATACATTACCGCTACATTGCCTCTTTCGTTAGCTAGCCACTTATGCGTGTACAGTACAACCTATACATGTACATGCATAAGACCCGTTCCTCCTGCTCACCACGGGGAGGTGAAAGTAAGACTTTGAACAGGGTGGGGTTTTTTTAAAATTAAAATCAACAGATAATTCGTCGAGGTCTGTTTTGCAGCTGCTTTTGCAACTCTTTTCAACGCATCTCCACAATTTGAGTTTTTTGAAAGTCTTATTTTTTTTTCTAAATTTATAAAAAAAAAAAACGATAAGATAGTGAGTGAATTCTGTTGATTAGAACTCATGTAAACCGAACTTTACCTGGCTGAATCGATATGTAGCGGTAAGGAGTTGTTTTTGGCTGATTCAGTATGTAGCGGTAACGACTTTTTTTTTTGCCGGAAAAATGTAGCGGTAATGATCGGTCCAAAATCTGACAAAATGTAGCGGTAATGAGTTGAAATTTTTGGCAATGTAGCGGTAATGTTGACCTCCCCACCCGTCTAATGCGGCCAATGGCCAGTGTTTTTATGTCACATGCGCTCAATATATGCCTTTTTTCACTGGCCATTTTGTCTGTTTTGTCACATGACTTCCGTTTGACACGTGACTTCATATCGTCGTCGAAAGCCAAATATGAACAGCTGATCGTGAGTTAATGACCAATAATTGCAGGTGTAATATGAATTCTGTCAGGATTTATTGATTTAATTAATATGATTAAATGATTCATTGTTAACAAATGTTCTGTGATGTTCTTTATATACGAAATTTTTTTCAATATTTTCATTATATAAACTCAATACATCAATTACAATTTCGCCTGAAGTTATCAAATCAGGCTGTCAGCCTCGTGCTTTAGTCTTTAATGTTATATAATACATATCTGAACAACTAAAAAGCTTTACGTAGCATCAGGGAAATCCTAATTTGTTACATTTAAAACATTTCATTATTTCGTGTGATGTAAATTCTACGGCTGTAAAATTAAAATTACTAACACAAAACAAGTAACAAAAAACAACAACTGGTTTCTTCCAGAAATTCATGTAAATTGAAATGTAAGGACAGGGATTTTAAGTTTTTTAAATGTGTTGAAATTGTGGATTTGGGTACGTGTTAAAATAAATATACAACTGTGTTCGCAATTTTTATTTAATTGGTTTTAAACCTAGAATAAGTGGCCACCTGTCTTATGTGGCCAATTTGTCCATCTCCCTGTGGCCTCTTAAAACAGATTTGACTGCATAACTACTCTCAATATTTTATTTCTAAAGAGGTGAAAAGAGGTTAAAAAAAGCAGCGGCTAAGTTTTGGCTTCCTTTTTCCCCTTCCTTTTTTTCAGTCGAGCAACTTCAAATGAAATTTCGCTTTGCGTCAGTGCACGTAGAGCTCACCTGCAGGTAGACCACATAAAACAATAGCAGTACTAAATAGTCGTTGGCATCAGAAATCAATGCCTTTTTTGCTGTCGCATAATTAAAAGTCATGATAAATAAACCTGTAAGATTTTCAGTGCTGTATTTAATACATTCAAGCAAAGTAAGATTGTATACATGTATCTATGTTCTCGATCTGAATACCGTTTTGCTAAATTAAGTTTACAGATGTCCTATTTTTCTGGAATGTTTTACAAGTTTTCAAATATGCACCGAAAAGGAAAATAGCGAAGCCCAAGAGGAATATTGTTGCAGTTATAATTGACTCCTTTGTCTTTGTCCATCTCTTCTTGTTATTTGGGGCGCAAGGATTTGTAGGTTTATTGACATCATCTGAAATAAGTGTTATTATATCTCGACTTTTATTACTAATTATTTATGTAAAATGAAAATCTAAAACCGTCCATTTCCTTCGAATTGTACTACATGTACCCTACCACCCCCTCCCCTCACACACAAATGAAAGCCACCCCTTGAAAAGTCGAAATCAAAATAACCCTTTAATTTATTTTCTCTAACTACTTTTATCCAATCGATATCCCCGGTGATGGAGTCTTCAAGGAATTCCTTGTCTAGAACCTAAATCATAAGCTATGAAGTATTTTGACATGCAAAATGGCATGTGTGACATATCTATTATTTACAATTATCAGAGAAGTTATTTCATTTGATTTAAGGAAGCCGACTTGGTCCATGGGTTTAATTGTGTGAAAATTACAATAGAAAAACTATTTGGTCTAGTAATATATATTATCTTTATTGATGTCAATAAATGTTTGGGAAAAATCTACTGTTCATGTACATGCATTTTAAGGGACTGTCTTAAAATACTGTTATATTTAGGATTAAATAGTAAACTGCTAATTTTTCGCATTTCAAAGTCTTAAATTTCAAGAGCATTGTTACAACGCACTTTGAAAAATTACGCACTTTGAAAAGTGCGTTAAGTTTTGGGACCAGGTTAACGCAATTTGAAAAAAATTTTCAAAGTGCGTTAAAACTGTACATCATAATTTTACACCATGTGAACATTTAACGCACTTTGAAAAAAATTTTATGAAACAAAAGGAATTAGACTTATATTTTAGAAATAGACAACAGTATTATCCCCTCGCAACGTATGATGGGATATAGTGATGCGATTATGTGTGTTATTACTTTATGTGTATGCTCGTTTTTTCTGTGTGGAATTGACGTAATTTGTATCGGGATCGATGTCAAATGATTTACTGAGCATGCTTTTTTTGGAAGGAAATTCAAGGAATGCTCCGCTTTGCGGTGCCCTTACTTTGATGTGTTTCTTTCTAAAAACTGATGGATTGAAGAAAACCAAGAAGCGGAAAACGAAGAAAAGACTGGCTGAATTAAGGTCTATCAGCTAAACTCTTTATCATTCCCACCCAGATATATCTATTTCTATAACTCGTTACCTTAAGTGTCTATGATATTTGAAAAAAGAGCATTCTAAATACAGTATAAGCACAGGAAGTCTGTAGTAAATCGAAATTTTGTTCTTTTAAATCTCAAAGTCTATTTATGTTCATTTTCAGGAAAATCAGAATATTAAATACTAGCTGTAAATTGCTTATTTTTCGCGAGTGTTTTTTATCGCTAACTGGCACTCAAACGTCAAATTGCTAGAATTATAATTCGCGAATGAACGGTTAATGAACAGATTTTACATAGATTTAAGCACCAGAAAAATAAAAGCGAGTAATATTTTTTCGCGAGTGATACTTCTCGCGAAATTACGCAGAAATTAATTCCTCGCTTATATTAAGGAATCTACAGTACCTGTCTTCTTTTCGATGTTAATTTGATACCATATCTGATAATCTCTCTGTTAAACTCCAGGTATTTAAAAACACAAGTTTTGCCAAAATTATAGAGTTATTTTTCTCTGGTATCCCAAATAAGTAAGGTTTTATGAAAATTCATATAAATATCTATAATTTTTTTTAGAATCATTCCAATATGTTAACTATTGAGAATTGACGAAGAGATAGGCGGAAGAACAATACTATCGTTCGTAGTTCTTTACGACATTGAATGTTGACCTTTTGACCCCAAATTCAAAAGGGGTCTTCCTAAGCATAGGCGCTTGGTTACAGGATAGTGTATTTTGTGTATTGTGTGTTTTTCTAGTTGTGCCTGAATACCCTCATTAAAATAAAAATAAAAATTCGCCGAAATTAGCACGTTTTAAAAATGTCATATTTACTGTATATAAAAAGAATACGAGATTTCAAAACTTCAAAACAAATCTAGTCAATTTTCAAATTCAAGATTTAAAAAAATGTGACAACAAATCTGACGTGAACTTCATTACCATTTTCTCTTGCCTGTCCATTTTAAGTATACTTTTTTTATATACAGTAAATATGACATTTTTAAAACGTGCTAATTTCGGCGAATTTTTATTCTTATTTTAATGAGAGTATTCAGGCACACCTAGAAAAACACACAATACACAAAATACAATATCTTGTAACCAAGCGCCTATGTTCCTAAGGCCACAGGGATTCTGTTATGTTTTAAAAATTTCATTGCAAATGTTCAAAGGGTTGGCGAGATATCGTGTGGAAACGAAATCGTTACAGAAAGACGGATGGACGGACAGCTAGACGGACGGACTGACAGATAGACCCAAATTGATATCTCCCACTTTTCAAGCGGGGGACAAAAAGTATCAAATCAGGTTCAAATGATAATTTATCATACCTAAGATTTGTAGGAATATTGACTAAGCCATGCAGAATTTTTTTTCAAAGTGCGTTAATATGGTCGATATTAACGCACTTTGAAAAAAAAATTATTTTTTCAAAGTGCGTTAACCTGGTCCCAAAATTTAACGCACTTTGAAAAATTTTTTCAAAGTGCGTAATTTTTTTAAAGTGCGTTGCCACAGAGCATTTATTTTAGTCTTTTTTTTTCTTTAAAGATTTTTTAATGATTTTTTTATAATAAACTTCACGTTATCATAACGTCATAGCTATTGCAACATCAATCCTTATCAGTTGAAAATCGTTTAAAATTTGAGTCAGATAAATTTGTAATGAAATTTTTCAATTTGTATTTTTTTTTTAATTTTGTTATTATATTTTATTTACTAAGTGAAAAAAAGTTGCTTAAGATAGTAAAAACATTTTGTTTTGCTATGATGCACGAAGAATTATGTAATAGAAGCCCCCAGTCGGCCCCCTTAAAAACATTAAGCAGGAGTTTAAAATCAACTTGTTTTAAAGAAATTGGAAGGTATGATCAAAATAACACTAAGTTCAATGTATAAATAAAAATGTTTACGAAATACCGAAAAACAGAAATGTATTTGTTCAGAGTTTTTCGTTCAAAATAATAGGACGAAAAAATTAATGTTATATTCACCTTTATTGAAATTTTCTTCAGATTCGAGATCAAATGCTGAAATCGTGAATTTAAAAAGAGTTGATTGTTCTGTTTTTATTTTTCCATCTGAAAAAAAAACAGTACGAAATAGCCTTATAAACGATGAATATCAACTCAATCATAAAGAACTGCGAACGATAGTATTGTTCTCCCGTCTAACTCTAAGTCAACTCTCAAAAGTTAACATATTCGAATGATTTTCAAAATTTTTATAGATATTTATATGAATTTTCATAAAACGTTACTTATTTGGGATACCAAAGAGAGATACCTCTTTAATTTTGGTAAAACTTGTGTTTTTAACTATAGAAATCAACGGAAAACGGAAAATATTTAAAACACCCCCCTCCCCCTGAAACAAAAATTCCTTTTTACAGGTAATAGAGACTGTCATTTTGCAAATTTATGACAAAGATTTTTGTTTTTCATGGAGGGGGGGGGGGGCATATGTTTAGAGACAAAAAAACAAAAAAAAATGCTGATTTGTCACCAATTTCAAAGCTATTTACAACTACAAATTATACTTTATTAATTTATATATGTTTAATTTATTTGCGTAAAACATAAGAGAAGATATGAGTTACATTTTATCATATTTAAGACTATTACAAAATATGGTGATTCTTGAAAGAAAAAAATATCGTTTACCCCTTTTTTTCCAAGAGCTGGAATTAATGATAATTTATTATCTAGAGCTAGAATTAAAATGATTTATCAATTACCACAGAACTGTTCTTTGTATTAAACAAAGATTTTACGGTCAAATTGCCATTAATATTGAATTTAATCAGTGCAAAATGTAGAAGGGAATCAAGAGTTAGAGTTCGAAGTTCTTTGTCGATCATAAAAAAATACTTTCTGCACAGTTCTTCACGCTAAATAAAACGATGAAATGATTTTCATTTCATTTACCTTCTTTGAAATTTTCCTCAGATTTGATTTCAAATGCTGAAACAGTGGATTTTAAAAAAGTTGATTGTTCCGCCTTAATTTTTCCGTCTAAAAAAGTAGAAAAAGGCATGTAAACGAAACATATGAACAAATTTATAAAATCTTTCATGTAGAAATTCAAATTGAATCTGTGTTAAAAATGTAAACGTGACATACACATATCTAATTTTTAGAAACATTCGCTCATAATTGTAGCCTTACCAGTGGAAAAATGAACACAACCATTTTCAAAGTGACATAAATCATGGGAACAGTTACACTCCTGAAGGCACCTGTATCCGTATAATGGCAATGGACATCGGCGAGAACAGTTAGGTCCAAAATATCCCTTTCGACAGGCTTTAAAGGCAAAAGATATATGATTGTATAATATGAAATATAGAAAATGAAATTGTGAATATTGAAAATGAACAATCTTTTCATTTTTAATAAAAACTTACGGATGCATTCATTTCGAGAAGAATCCAGGTAATAGTCAGCACAACATCCTCTGTAAAAGATTAAAAAATTAGGAAATAACTTATCTTCTAATTTTGTATTTGTGACCGTTAAATTGATATATAAATTGATTGATGATTATATTTGGTATTACGTCTCATTCGTGAATTTGGTAAATTTCTCACTCATATAAAGACATCGATATCACAAATGTAAATTTTACATCTATTTGATTGTACATGTATTTATTGTTTAACATCTCATTGGAGAATTTTTCACTCATATAGAGACGTCAACATATGCCGTTGAAGGGACTTTAAGTTTAGACTTATATTCAGCACTCGGAGCCATTAAACAGTGTGGGTTCTTTATCGTGACACGGGACCTACCTTCTTAACCTTTTCGCTTCCGTACAGATTTGAAGTTCAAATTACGAACAGTGCCCTGACAGTTTGTAATTACGTTAGATCTTTGACATTACGTTACTGTAACGTTACAAACAAAGTGGGTAAATGTATAAAAACTTTTTTCGACTTTCCTTTTTTGCAGAAAATGGTTCAAATACAGACAATAATGAACAAATTCTACAACGTCAAGACCCTTCAAATCAACGTACTGAAAGCACTCATGGGAGTTGAACATGATGTTAAATTAATAAAATCTTTGATCGGGAGGTTAAGTGAGTGAACAATATTATTATTTCAAATACAGACAACTGTTTCAGATTTTTTGAGTTGCAACAATCTTGAGAAAGACATTCAGAGACATTGAATAGCAAAAAAATGCAAAGGGCCATAATGCTTCCCTGCCTACATGAATCCTTTTTATACCCCCTGCTTGGAAAGCGGGAGGGTATTTATAAATCGGGATTTTCGTCCATCTGTTTGTTGCGCTGTAGGTATACCCATCTCTTATCCGCAACTCCTCTTACACAACTGAATGAAATTTTCATAAAATCTTTATTACATGTTGTCGTTGTGCACCTAAAATCTAACAGGAGAAGCAAGAAAAAAATTTCCGACCCCGCCCCACAACCCCCCTTCCCCTGTCGGAAATTAAAATCGGTGATTCGAGCCTAAGAGATATTTAATCTCTGTTGGTCTTTTGAACAAACAGAATGGATAGAAATCGATGGTTACATACTATATACATGCATGCAGAAGTTCTATGTCAAAGTCGTTCCTTGTAGAAAAAAGCCATAATTATTCATTGGACATAAGCATGCAGTCTTTTCCAGCAATTGGCGATGTCACGCATTGATTACATGTATTCAAAAATGATGGGTTTATCTGTAAAGTTCCTTGTCTATTTGTGGATTCTTTTATAATGTGACATGTATGAAATAAGCCCTTTCACTTTGTTATGCTCCTGAGGATGAAACTTTAAAACTTTTTATAGTCAGTTTATAGCCCTTCAAGGCTTTAACGTTTAATGATGTAACAATGTTTAACTTTATATATAATATATCATGCCGATTAAAGATCAGAAAAATATTTCAGAAATTACAAAATGATATAGCATAACTGGTATTTCCACGATCAAATCATTACGTTTTTATATGAAATGGTAAATTATTCCCGTTTTTAAGATAAACTAAAAAAATATATTTTTTTTTATTTTACCCTATGGAATTTGGATTGCTTGTATCGTACAAACAAGGTTTGAAAATGCAGACAAAGTTTTTTAATTTCAAATCAAAATGTACTGTCTATTTTATAATGACCACGACAAATAATTACCCGTTTAACATTCCTTTCTACATAATTTTTTTCAGAAGATCATAAAATGATTGTTTTCAGTAACAAAAGACCAAAATTGCGCAAAAGTCAGAATGTTGACGTCACGTTCTAATCAGTTTTACTTGTGAAGTAACTGAGCTGACGGTTGGCCCAAAATAGGCCCATGGCACAAAGAATGTTAAGGTCATATCCTAAAGACCCGTGACTTTCACTCTCTATTCGAAGGATCTATCACTGGGCTACCGTGACAGGGTTGGTCGCAAAATACCAGGAGTGGGAATTAGCAGTGGTAAATACCGATATTTCTCACTCCGGTAAATACTACAAAATTTCTCTGAACTTGAAAATACTGCCGTGGGTATTAAAAATAAAAGTTTATTTCTCAATTAATTTAATTTCATACAAAATCCAAAATGAAATGAACATGAAAACATCATATAAATAAATTTGAATATGTCTTAAACTGCAAAGCAGTTTTTAGAGTACATTCAATTCAATTCAATTCCCAGTATTTCCCATCGTCCTAGGAAATATAAGCATTTCCCGATTTTTTGCCAACCCTGCACTGTGACTGGTAAATCTATTTGATGTTTGGTATAATAATAAAAGCACTTATGCTTACCCGTTACATCTTGGAGACAATTCACTATAAGACGGAAACAAAACTAATACTATGAAATAAAAAATAGTAGCAGTATCTCTCAATAATCCCCTTTTGATATCCACACTCATATTTCAAAGCTGAGGTTTGAACAACTCTGTGTTAAGTATATCATTTGAAATACGTCCTTGCTTTAGACATGTTAGAGGTGCAAATGTTTAAATGAATATTACAAAGGTTTCCGTATATTAAAGGAAACTGAGCTAGGAATAACTTCACCTATAACATGTGTAACAGAACAAGGAAGTGTTAAACAAAAGCAGAAACGTATAACCAAAAACATTTTTCATTGAGTCAACACAGGTTTAAGAAAAACCGTGGATTATCATCAACTTTAGCAATTATAAAGTCAACGTATACTATCGCACAACAGATGTAAAAAAATATATATATATATATTAGAGTTTAAAGGTCTTAAAGGTACATAGGCACACATTTGAACTTAAAATTTTCTCAAATTTTCTGTGTAATATTACAACTTATATATTGCAATAGCATTCCAAAAGAAAATATAATAGAAATCTTATATCATCTCAAATTTAAGGTTGGGTTTCATTTACACGTCCGTAAAGCATGTGAAATTTCTATATTTTAAAAAAGGTCATAATTTACAATGAAGAACACATGAATTCAGAAGGGGAACACATATATTGGATTAAACATTTTTTACTGTACTAGTTTGTTAGATTTGCAGGGATATTTAACATAACATACTATGCTTGCAAAGTTTAAAAAACATTTAATTTGTCGATCGGTCTCTCCATAGCATACTTGTACTTTTGTTTCCTTAATAAATATTAAAAAAAAAGTAGTGTTCCTGATTACTATATAATTAAGTGTATATACCTTTTAAAACCTGTCGGCTCTCTTCCTTGAAGAGAATGAAACAAATTGTTGCTCTGATTTCAAAGTAAAAAGGAATATATATAAAAATGTCCATAGGTTTCTGTAAATTCTGTATGGAATGTTCATTTTATTTTAAGGTATAAAGGTAAAATATCCCTCTCCTATAATTTCAAAAAAATTTTATTTTAATTTCCAATACTGATATTCATACATAACAATAACATGACATTCAAATGGAAATTCGTATAAAGCAGAACGCGTTGTATAAAGTTTCAATAAAGTTTTTTTTTTTTTTTGCATCCATCTACAAAATATATATTTCCATGTAAAAGTCAATAAATGGTATTTTTTCAGATTATTTGTCAAGAAACACAAATATAATTGGTAAGAAATTCAGCATCTGGCACGTACTTTACATAACCATTAAAACATTTATTTTGAGAGAAGAATAAATCTTTTTAGCAAATCAAAGGAACCGTGTAATTTTTTTTTCAGATAAACTTTTTCTATATCACTCTTAAAACAACTGGCAAAAAAATGGGAATCAGAATTTCTAACCAAAAAAAAGAACAACAAACACACAAATACAGATTTTATTGATCTAACAATACAATTATACTCATAGATAAACAAAATTAAGTTGCCTAGAAAAAGCCAATTCATTAAGATAAATTAAGATATTTTGCTTGGAATGTTGTTTCATTTATCAGACGAACATTTCAATTCAAGGGTTGTTTGTCATAATCATTATGAGGGTAGCACAATAAATAATGCAAAATGTCATCTAAAAATCAAAAAAGGAGTAAATACTTACTCTTGATAGTTTCAATCCCTCAAGGCATTATCTGTTACCCTTAACACATGCCTTATGACTTTGTATACATGCAAAGAAAATCTCAGCAAACGCATTTTTAGCGACGCCCCAAAAACTGATGAATATAATTTCTCTTTACATATCTGACATTGTAAAAACTTCCTTTGATTGTTTTCATGTGTTTTGGGATTATAAAATTTCATAATGGCTTAGATCTAGCTAATATGGTTGATGGAAACCTTCTCTAAATTTTTTTTCTTCAAAATCTTTTTTAAGCTTCATCGTAATAAAATGAAACCTTTTTCTTTGATTCAATTTTATTTTAATCATTAATCTTATTTTTCAGCTATAAAGAGTGTACAAATATTTTGTCATTTATCAAGCAAGTTTATCATATGTTCTATTTTATATAAGCATTAATTTTGTTTTTTAAAATAGACTGTTAATTGGCTGTTGTCACTGCATGTTTTCTCAAAGGTTTATTTGATAGAAATTATTGTTCTATTTTTCCTTTGTAAGAATTCAACAAAATACTTTGAGAATTCAAGGTGTAGTACATGTGTCTTAACAATGTAAAATTCTTTTTCTCCTTGTGTACACATGAATTGAAATGTTAATATAGAATATTTTTAAGGAATCTATTTGACGTTTTCGAGTCTGAAAAAAGCCATAAGTAAAACTTCAGATTGTGAATACTCTAATTATGTTCAAGAACAAAAAGCCTAAATATTTGAAAGTTTGTTGAATATAGAAAAACAATTATAACATGAAAATTATGTTTCACATTGAAATTTATTTTTAAAGTTACATTGATTTGAACTTTTGACGCTTATCATTTCACAGTTTATGGTCTTGTGGCCATATGCACTCGTTGAAGAGCTTTTATTACTAAAGTGTTAAGTTTTTTAATGAAATTTCTTGACTTCTTTTTTAAGCAAAAAAATTTTGAAAATAACTTTAATTCCAGGTTAAATGAACATTATTCACCTTGGAATATACTCAATAATATACAAAAGTCTTTTTTTATACCGATTAAACTCAACGTCATTAAATGCAGATATTAGATAGGACAAATATGGATCATAATGAGATACAAAATAACGTCCCTTGCATTATTTTTTTAATCATAAATTCACTTGTTGTTTAAGATAAAATATTATCAATGTTCAAATAAATATTTTATTTCAATATTTGTCTGTTATACATTCTGAGCATTTGAAACTTCTATTTGTGTAACATTTTGCAGAAGCTTAATTTGATAAAAGAGAAAATACGCATTTCAGAAAAAAAATTTTAAAAGAAAAAGTGATGGAAATATACTTATGTAGTCAATTTGCCCAGCATCCTTTAGCTGACCTTTTATGAACAAATGATAATTTTTTCATTGTTTAAAATTCTCTGATGTGAGATCAAACGTTGAAATCATGGATCGAGAAAGCCTTAATTGCTATGTATTCAGTTTTCCATCAAAGAAAAGTACGACATATTCAAGTAAAAGAGTAATAGAAATCAATAAAACAGAATTTCTTTTATTCTTTCATTAAGAATTTTACATAAAACTGCTGTTTTAATAATGTTGAGAGGACAAGCACATACATTTATATATCAATAAGGAACATTCGTTTATAAATATGATCTTGTCAGTGGAAAAATTAACACATCTAATTTCATAGTCATATAGATCATGAGAACAGTTACACTCCAGGATATATTTGTGTCCGTAATACGGCAATGGACAAGGGAAAGAACAACTGAGTCCAAAATATCCCTTTTCACAGGCTTTACAGACGAACGATGTTAATATAATATCATCTTTGATAAATATAGAAAATGAAATCGTTTTATTTTTGATAACGAATTACGGATGCATTCATTTCGAGCATAATCCAGGTAAATGTCAACACAGCATCCTGTGTAAGAGATTTAAAAAATATATGTTTTCAAATTGTTTAAATTTATATATTTTATTGATCTATTTCCTGTGTGAAATACTAAAAAAGAATAACGTACATGTATGGCTCCCAGTAACATCTCGCATTTACTTCACTAGAAGTCAAAAACATCAATAATACTATGAACTGAAGAAAAGCAACTTGCAATAATCTGTTTTTGATTTCCACACTCATTTTTCAAGTTTGCTGAAGTTTGAACAACTGATACAAATTATGTGTGAATGATAACTTTTAGAAAACATCCTTACTTTGAGGCACAGGTGCTTGGATAATATGGCAAATAGTTTCCGTGTTTTATAGGAAACTAAGCTAGTACGTTGAGCTGTAATAGAACAAGGATTAACCTGAGATAAAATTAGAAACTAAAATAAGAAAATTTATTTTGTTTTTAAGTCAAATAAAAACACAGGTTTAAGAAGAAAACCTGGAATAATATCAGATTCATAAGTATCAAAGTATATCGAGCCTAAATTATTTTTTAATACAAGAGGCCCATGGGCCTTATAGGTCACCTGATAATCATGTAACAACTTTCCAACAATTATATTGGTTTGGGTTTTAAATCAAAGGCCATGAAGACCAAAATTTTGAAAGAGGCACTATTGCTTATCATAATTATACACTTACCATGCCTACTTTGTTTACTTAATTACAAGAGGTAGATCAGAGTAACACAAAGCGAAAATGTGTTTCCTCTTTATGAGCAGTTGTGTATCCCACAGGAACCACTAACCCTGGGGCACATGTTTCAAAATACTGGAAATTTTATCATAAATTTTATTTCATCATAAAAATTTGATTAATACCAAAAAGCAGATTTTAAAGCATTACTTTATTTTCAGACTATGAAAACCCCAACCCACCCTAAGTACCCTGACCAGGGGTCCTGAATTTAACCATTTTGGTCCTTTTTTGAAGAGAAAGCTTTCAGCATCATTAATATGTACTTAGAACATTGACTTGATACCAAGGAACAAAGGAAAAGGTTTTCGAAGAATTCATGCATTTTCACTATATAGTGTAATCAATAGAACCCCACCCTTACATCAAACCCCTGATCCTGGAAACCTAAAATTCACAAATCTTAAATAGGCATCCTTCCTTATGATAACTAGGAGTCCCTTAATGTATTTTACTATATAATCATTAGGGCCCCGCCCTAGCACCAAAGCCCCTACCCCGGGCATTCATGTCCAGTTCCCTTAATCAATTCGATATTGTCGACATCGCAATGTAAACAATGTTGATACGATATCGTGTTTACATCATCTACATTGTAATTGTTTCTACATGACGACATCGTCAACGTCGACATTGCAATGTAAACAATTTTGATACGATATCATGTTAACATCGTCTACATTGTAACTGTTTCTACGTGACGACATCGTCAACGTCGACATTGCAATGTACACAATGTTGATACGATATTGTGTTTACATTGTCTACATTGTCATTGTTTCTACATGACGATAACGTCGACATCGCAATGTAAACAATGTCGATACGATATCGCGTTTACATCGTCTACATTGTTATTATTGCTACATGACGACATCGTCGACGTCGACATCGCAACGTTGACAATTTTGATACGATATCGCGTTTACATCGTCTACATTGTTATTATTTCTACATGACGACATCGTCGACGTCGACATCGTAATGTAAACAATGTTGATACGATGTCGCGTTTACATTGTCTACATTGCTTTTATTTCTACATTGTATATTGACAACGCAATGTACTAGTAATTAATTTTAAAACAACACAGATACTAAGTATATAAACAAAAATTAATAAGAATGCAATGTTCACACTCAATTACCGACCAACATAGTAATGTCGACGCTGTGAACAATGTAAACAAATTTTGAATAAGGGCAATGTTGACACGATGTCGACTCGATATCGACCAACATTGCAATGTCGACGATGTGAACGATGTAAACAAGAAAAATAAGAAGGGCAATGTTGACACGACGTCGACTCGATATCGACCAACATTGCGATGTCGACGATGTGAACGATGTAAACAGCAGAAAGGGGGAAAGAAATGTTAACAAGAAGCTGACATTATATTGTTAAACAATGTAATATGTAGAGATAATCAAAGGAATTGTCATGTTGAATATGTTATGATGTTAGAAGGACTGGTATGTTTACAGCGATGTCGACAATATCGAAAAAACATCGAGCACTGGACATACCTCACCCCGGGGCGATGAAATTAAACAAATCTGGACGAGACATCCTTCCATATCATAAATGTGTACAGAGTGTATTTATTGGTTTAATACTGAAGAACAGAGTAGAAGGATTTTAAAGAATCAATGTATTTTACTATATAATCAATAGAGCCCCACCCTAACCCCAGAACCCCTGACCCTGGGTCATGAAATTTCATAATTTTTGAAGAGGAACCCTTATTAACTATGTATTTGCTTAGTTTATTAAATTCCCAGGGGCAAACTAGAAGATTTTCAAAGAAATAGTGAATTTTCACTTTATAATTTATATAGCCCAACTCTAGCACCTAAGAACCCCTTACTCTGCGTCCATGAAGTTAACAAATTTTGGAAGATGCAGCCTTATTCAATATATTAAATACTTTCGTAGCATTTTAAATGCCCAGGAGCAGAGAAGAAGATTTTCAGAGTAATAATGCATTTTCACTACATGTATATAATCTATTTAGACCAGTCTTAGCACTAGAACCCCTGACCCCAGGGACATGAATTTCACAATTTTGGTAGAGGACTCAATGCTGATTACAATCATTCAAACAATGCTCGATGTCCATAAGGAAAGAAGAAGATTTTTAAAGATTGCATTAATTTTAGTTGTTTTGGCTCCACCGCTTAGACCCCAGGGAGGCAGGGACCATGAAATTCACAAATTTTATTGGTTGAAATTGGTTGAGTGGTTGCAGAGAAGAAGCTGAAAATGATCAAATGTTTAAGCACAACGCATGACGTACGACGACAGACGAATATTGGTAGCAATAGGTCATCTGAGTTTACTCAGTTTACTTTACTAGATAAGTGCAACATACCTTAATGAAGCCTATATATGCAGTATACAAAGCAGTCTTTAGTTTATCGTATAATTGACACTTTTTAGTAATATCTGTAAATTTACATCATATGTGCGCCCACTTTTGATGTTATTTTCTAAATATTTGATATAACTTTGACCTATTTGCTCAAATTTAGAAAATGTTTTTAAAAGACTTTAAAATGATTTTCCTCCTTATTTAATTTTCGATGCCAGAAAAATAATATTTTATTTGTGCAGAAAAGTAAACTGTTTCTTAGTCACAATTTAAAGTTCCTTTTTTAAAATAGATTAAGGGGATGAAGGATGTATGGTCACGTGACTCAGTTGATTTACGTCATAATCTCTGATAAAATATGTACAAAACGAGATTGAAACCACAGACCCCGGGATCATGAAACAGACTTAATTGACTTAAGTCAAAATTTCAATTATCTATAAAATCTTTAAAACTTGTTAAAGGAAACTCATAATTTGCATGCAACAGCAGGCTGATGATACAAAATTGGAAAGCATTTTCATTTCGGGCTGCTTGACCTCTAAAAAATTTCAGCATCTAAGGCATTTTTCGACTTAAGCTTAAGATGCATCATGATCCCGGGGCCAGTACTTGTATAATTTTTTTGACTGTTTGTTTGCGTTCACCATCTAGTATAAAAAAATCTGAAAACATTCAAAATTTCTTGCAAATATTATCAAATTACAGAATAGATTAATCCACTCTGTCGTTTCCCTACTCTGCGCGTCCAGTGCGTCTTTGACGTCATAGTGGATCTCTTAGTTCATTAAGATCATACACGGTAAAAACGGGTAGTATTAAATCATAAAAACGGGCCATAATATGTACATGGTAGCGTATTTTGTAAATTTCAGAACGCAAAAAATATTTTTACATGGTTGTTAACGGAAAAAATCTGTGCGTTTGTCTTGTTTCGCTTATTTCAGGAATGTGTGACGTCATAGTTGGGTTTTCCCGTACTCGAGAAATGTAAACATGACACGTTTTTCTCATGATCATGAGTCGTTTAACTTTGCCCCGTGCAATATTGAGCTCAGCTTCACCAATCGATATTTTTACAGTTAATGAATACGATGACGACATTGATCTTCGACGTAAATTTTCAAAAATTGAATGATGGGATTTTTTGCAAATTAATTTTTTTATGGTTTAAGTTGTCCTAAAAAAAGTCGCAAATTTCCGTCTCCAGATGTGGTGTTACAATAGAATCTTGTTTTTTCGAATTTTTTAGCATATTCATAATCTAAAATATTTTAAAAGACACATTTCCGCTAGTATATTTTTTATCTATGGTGAAAAATTTCAATTATCGACCGAGTAATGGACCCAGAAACACGGAGAATAACAACTCCGCTCAGGCACTGTGGGGTATGGTATTTGTCACTCAATATCTCAGAAATAAGTGTAGAAACCTTTTGATATGTCTGCTTTATAGTATGTAGGACATACTAAATAAGATATATGCAAAATATGAAAAAATTAAATGGCAGGTATTTTTTCAGCTAAAGGTCCTTCATTTTGTTTGACGTTTTAATTAGATAAAAATTATGGATGTAATTTTTAATCAATATGTAAAGTTTAGGTCATACAAAATACACTGTAACATCAAAAGGAAGCATACTGAATCCCATTTTTCGATCTGAATTTTACTTATGCTATGTATGTAGAAACTAAAAATATACTTGGCAAAAAAAAATTATGACTCTAAATATTGGGATCCTTCGTCGTTAAATCTATATCATTCTACTAAAGAAAGGGATTCAAATAAGGCGACAAATCAACATCAGAATGAACAACATTTACGAAATATTGACACAGACAGTGATGGTTGGGGTGGGGGATTAGTCTGTTGCAATGTAGCAGCGAACTTCGAATGATTTAAAACACACGAAAACCTACCTTATACGTGACTCAATCTCGCGTACCACGGATTCAACCTATTCAATCGTAAACAAATGAACAACCAATCGATATCCTTTACCGATTAACTTAAATTACATACATTACAAACACATGTGTTTTACCATAACTTTTATAAATATATTCATAATAAATATAATATTATCTTAGACATGTTAGAGGGTTAAAACATAAGATATATTTTGTAGAAATGATGAAATTAATAATTTCATGAAATTATAGTTCTTCGAGGGTGTTTCATTCAAAACACTTTTTAGCCGTCAATCTGCTATCTTTATGAGGCCTCTGCTCTCGTTTCATTGCTATGAATACTAGTAATTTCTTTTGCATTTTTTCACAGATTAAAAGCAGTCGTACATGTAATACTGTTCTGGCAAAATAAAAATCTACGTACAGTGTACTGATCAGTGATTAGACTTTTATTTATTTTCATTTATCATTTTAATTACCTTCCCTGCTAGTAAAATATTTCCATGCACGCTTTGCACTACACCCTAATGGGGAATAGACGTGTATTACTCAGAAGTAAAACTATTTTATACATCTGTCTTGTTATATCTAATATAATAAGAGGTCAAGTTGTTTAGTATTTGTTAATATTTAGTTAAATATTACTTTATTCCAGGTTTTCTTGGTTAATGTACGATTATTTAAGATATTCGTCAACACCAAACGAAACGCTTTGTGTCGTATATCAGATAACCGATCCTACATGTATCTGCTGACATGGTATACACATAACTACAAATGTATTTTAATCATTTATCGTAGTGCTGTTTATTCTAGAAGTTTAACATATATCAGAAAATTTTGGATTTTTCAGCACCTTCTAATACTTCTAATACATTTACAAAGACGATAGTACATTGTGTAGGGATGAATTTTGAAAAAAAATCATGTTTATACCGATACAACAAACCATATATATATATACCGTAAACCAAGAAATTTTTATGTGGATTTTTTTTTTTTTTTTTTTTTTTGTGAATTCGGGAATAATTGTTGATCTTGTTGAAATGTGACGAGAATTCATGTAAACAAACACAAGAAACGGAGTTTAAAAGCATGCATTTAGAATGAATATCATGTGTGATTCATGTGGGAATATTTACATTCGCTGTGTTTTTGTAGTAAGCTTACTGTGAAATTGATTTGAAATACATTTTCGTGTATACTCACCCGTAGAAATATATACGGAGAAACGTGCGTTAACGTGACGTCACAATGACACTGCAGCGACCTTAGTAAAGTGCAATAATATAGGACAGCGAGAAATTCAAATATTGAGTATATTTTAGTTGCCTCCAAACAGGTAAAATGTAAATATAAGGCGCTTCATGAAATATGCCTACGTGACAAGTCTGTGTGATACACACACCAATAACTCACACAAAACTAAAAAACACTCCTTAAATAAAACTTATGAATAAGGGATGCTAATATAACTCAACACTTTCTTCGTGAAATAAAAGCAGAAAGGTGTTTAATTGCCGATCAGCCTTTCCATTGTCGTTCGTAAACTTAATTTTTTTTTCTATCTAAAGTTCTTATTCTATTGTTTTTGGAAAGTGTTGCTAGAAACCTATGATTTACGGGAATTGATGCATTTTTTTTTCGATGTTATGAACAAAATGTAAAAATTTGAGGAAGGTTTCCTCCGAAAGTGTTGAATAATTATTTCTGTGAATTAGAACAGTAGTATTCTAGCAGCACTTTTCATGGTACAGAGATGTTTTTACATAACTATGACTACAAATTGAATTAATTATCCCCGGGGTAGTGATGATCGTTTCACTTTTACATGATGGCATTTTTTTCTAATTATAGACGTCACGTTGTGACGTCGTGGTGTAGTGCTTCTTGTAGTATATGTCTCATTGACGTCCATAGAATGCACAATGATAACAAATGATTTATCCATGACTTTTCAGATTTATTAGTGTTGCATGTTATTAAAAAGTGTTAGTTTGCCGAATTTTGATCCATGTTTTGCCTTAACATAAGTAAATGTAGTAGATAAAAATAGATATTTAGAAATTTGTTATAGTCAAAAGATATTAATTTTACTGGTTACAAATAAAAGTATTTGAAAGAACAATTTACACGTACAGTACATATATTGATAAAACATTTAGCTAATTAATCCATCATACGTGTTCAGGTTAGGAATTGACATGATGCCTCTTTTAAAATGTTCACGCAGCACTTCACGACAGCTATCGCTCGTCTGATGTGTTAAAGTTTATGTCAAGCGTTCATTTTTGTTTATTATAAAATATTATCATGATAATATGGTGATACACCATTGTCGTATTTTTGTTATTGTTCATTCTGCAAACTAAGATACCCATTTATTCTGCCTTCTTTATGTTTGTAACATTTAGCATGTTTATATTGGAACGTTGGTTTTGCTTTTATGTGCAAGAAAGATCTGTTGATAATGCATGTAATGCGCGTTTTATGGTTTAATTGTCATTAAAATTGTGTATTAATTTTTTTCTTTTAATTGGATTTTCCCCTTCTACTACCATTTTTCCCCTTCTACTACCAATATTTAAACTTATTCCATATTGGTTTTAAGAACAATACTGAATATCTATGTGTAATATTCAATGGTTTAAAAATCAATATTCTTAAATCGCCTGACATACAAAAATGGCAATTGTGGAAACCCCCGTGTAAAGCGAAAGTCTGTGATTATTAAATAAAGTTTGATGATTCTACAAATATTTAAGAACGCATCATGGCAAAGAAAGTTTCCAGTGACTGGCTTATTGTTGCCGCTATGGATTTCGGAACAACGTATAGCGGATACGCCTTTTCTTTCCGAGATTCTCCAAAAAGTTTTCAACACCCACAAACATGGTGTGCTGGATCAACTACTTTAGCATCCTTAAAAACACCGACCTGCCTTCTTCTAAATCCGGATAAATCGCTCTGTTGTTTCGGATATGAAGCCCAGGACAAGTATGTTGATTTAGTCCTAGAGGAAAAGCATCGTGACTACTTTTACTTTGAACATTTCAAGATGACGCTTCACCATAACCAGGTAAGTATAGAGTTGATATATAATATCAACCATATAACACTTATTATGAATTATTTTAATTGAACCAAGGATCTTCAAAAAAAAATTAGTTCGTAGCAAGAAATAGGGTTAAAGTAATCCGTGTTTTAAAAAAGAACCCACATTGTGCACATCAGTTTTATTGTTATGAGACATTTAATTTTATCATCTGAGCGAGGGATTTTTAGAACATGTATCAACAGGTCTTTCACATGTTAATTCAGGAACGATTAGCTTTTTGGAGTGATTTCAGGGTTGGAGAATTTACACCATTCAGATATTTTTTTATTCATTTTATGGTTCAAAACTGAAGTATGCCAATTATGATTATGCCTCACTTTTGAAATAATGTAAATATATTTTGTAAATATCTGAAGAAATGTTTAATGCAGGTTCACTTGGTATGTAACTAAGAGCATTCTTTGGAATTTATCTGATTTGTTTGAGTGATCATTATTTTATCTAATAAGTATGTGTTAAAAAAATTATTATATGACAACTTATTTCATGAGTATAAAAATTTAGTTTTGTTTAGAAACCACTTCATTATTTTCTATCTTCATTGTCTTTAGACGTTAAAACGATTTTTTTTATATTTTTATATTTTGCTACATGTATAATTGGAGAAGAAATATTTAGCTGAAGTCATTCAGGAGAAATTTTCCATGCAGCTTTTTTCATAAAACATAAAATATGTGAATAAAGAAAAGAAAGGAAATTTACCTGTCAATGAAATATTTATTGAACATCATTTGGGGAAAATTTGAATTAAGAGCTTAGGAAAGAAACTCCGTTGTTTCAAAACGTATTTAATTTCCCTGCCTCTGTTCAAATGTACAAGTAACTTAATCAATATTAAGTTCAAATAATTCAAGCAATATGTACTACATGTACTAGTGTTTGTACTTGGTTAAGTTTTATAGCCTTCCTTATTGTCCCTTTGCTGTCATTTAAATCCAGGTGTTTTGAAATTAAAAACATACGTTAAACGTATTTATCATGCTTTGACGGACACTGTGCACTCACATATACGTATATATCTAGTGCATTATAAAATGAAATCTACCCCCATCTTAATTAAACCTGATTACATATTTTTGTAATTCTTTATGCATTTATAACGAATAAGATATTTAATTGTACATTTTTGTACAAATAAAATTAATGCATACTCACTCTGAAAAACAATATTTTTCTTTAATTTTCAAGCATCTTTCCAGAAGAACTACCATTGAAGATATACTTGGAAGAAAAATACCTGCACTAGATGTGTTTTCCAATTCGATCAAGTACCTCAAAAACCACTTTTTAAAAACATTGGAGGATAGACTACCTGATGCATCAATGGAAGATGTGATGTTCGTTCTCACGGTTCCAGCGATTTGGCGAGACTCGGCAAAGGAATTCATGAGAGAGGCAGCAATAAATGTTATTACATTTAAATATTAATCTTACTAAGATGGTGCTTTTTAGGGTTAAGAGTTTAGTGACTGTAGATACATGTATATCAGTATTACGTCCAGAAGCATAGAGGGCTTAGCATTTGTTGCAACTTCGTTGTATATGTTGATGTCTCTCCATCTATTTGTTTCAAAGTACACGTATTGTTGAATTTGTAACAACCTATAATTGTACATGATAGCAAATACGTGGTACATAAGCTTTCATAGAACCCCAAGCGAAAAGAAGATTCATACAACATGTACAACCCACCCCACCCCCATAATTTGAATTTAATTCAAAAACACTAATTCTGATTTCTTTCTCGCAAACATTTATATATTTATATCGATATGACTAAACATTTATGTTTTTAAACCGAAAATACTTTACTGATCTGATAAAATGTACATGTCTTGTTCTGATCGATATCTGAAAATCAATTTCAGTCGACAAAACTTAAATAAATAAAATCTATTGATAAAAGAAGTTGTGCCTAATTATGTAAAACATATAAATATAATTTAAACTATTTGTACAAAAAGGAGTTATTACACTTTATATGTTGATAAGACGATAAAAATTAACACAATATACAAAGTCATAATATATCAAGTGTAGAGCTCTTTACATTTCCGTAATAACATGTATGTTTTAAGCATATCCAATCCTCATCCAGGAAGGATAACTCTTTAGATAGTTAACTAATTTTAAAAGTCTCAACATTGAGCTTGAAATTGAAAGTTTTTATTACAATAATTTTCATGCTATGTTTCTTTATGTGATTCAACATTCTTTTAAGTCGAAGAAACGGTCTTCTAAAATCCTGATATGTGTACCTCATGAAGTACAAAAATAAATGCACTGTTAAAGAAATTGAATTTTCTTTAAGTTTATCTTTCATACCAGTGTTTATTTGCATTTTATGAAATTAGAAGTAAACTATGATGTATTACAGCTATAGTAGAGGAAGGCTATAAAACTTAACCAAGCACAAGCACTAGTACATGTAGTACACATCTAAACTAAGTAGAACATGTAAAAAAAAACTTAAGTACCAATTAGATAGAAAAAGTGCAATTTTCTCAAAATGCCTGGATACTTATAATTTTTTATCAAAAAATATATTTCAACTAAAAAAAAATGTAAAGTGGTTACTTTGATTTGAAATTCCTGAAAGTATGCTTGAGATCAAATAATGTTCACCATGCACATCATATTATTTACTTTAATTATAATCTTTGAAGAAAAACCATGGGTAAATTAACATTATTTTGCGAATTCTTAAACACGTTTTATTGTTATTCGACTCCTGATTTTCAGGACCTGGGGGTTGTACTATATTAAACCTTTAAAGGTAGTAATCATGCATTTTTAGTACTTGTTAGCATTTATTGGATAAAATGTGTACTCCAGGTGCCATATATAATACTGAATTATATTTCACCTCTGAAAATATTTTGTTTTCCTTTGTGTGGAATGGAGTGGAATGGAAACCCATTTGAAAAACTTAGCTGGAATAGACATATTGAAAGTTTGCTGGATTTCTGCCTTGTTTTACTTTATAAATAAAATTATATACACTTTTTGTGATTTGTAACATCGAAAAATTAGATTAATAGAAAGATGCTATAAGAGAATAGAAAAGGTAATAAAAACATTCATTTGTATAGATAAACCCAAAAGGATTCATCATTCTTTGAAATTCAGTATATTTTTGCAATACAAACACACAATGTAATATGAAAATTCAGAAATGTCATAAAGTCATTTGAATTATCATTTCATTCTTTTGATTAGGCAGGGATTCCGTCAAGAAGAATAACACTAGCTTTAGAACCGGAAGCCGCTTCTATTATGTGTCAAAACATCCCCATTGAAAAATTGCCCAGTGGAAAAGGATTCACCATTTCTAAATCAGGAACTCGTTATCTCATTGCTGATATTGGAGGTAAAGTATAAAACTAAATTTACATCACCCATTAATTTCTAAAGTACCATGTTTTATTAGGTATTTACCTGTAACGAATTTCTAGTTATTTTGTTATTGTTGAAGGCAGAGCTAACGCGTACGTTTTTGTCTATTGGCCAGTTCATTCTTTAAATAAGAATTACTTTAAATAATAATAATAATAATAAGTATAGTTAATTATGCTTATTTCACTTGGTTTGTATTATATTTTCTGAAGCAAGAGAAATGTATATTGAAGTTCTTAGTAGAACATATGAGTTAAAAGTTACACTGGAGATATGCTTCGAACATTTATTTGAAAACGTTATCCTTTAAGGTGGAACGGGTGATTTTACTATTCATGAGAAACAAGAAAACGGCACCTTAAAAGAAATAAGCAAGGCAAGTGGCGGTGCATATGGTGGAATCAATGTTGACAGGAAGTTTGTTGAATTTCTCCAGAAAGTAATGGGTGAAAATGCAGTACGGAGACTAAAGGAAGAAGAAATAGGCGATTATTTAGATTTACTGCGTGATTTCGAAATTAAAAAGAGAACAGCTACAAATGACGAAGAGAAGTCATTCGTTGTACGGTTGAGTGCGTCATTAAATAAATTTGCAAAAGAGAACAATCCAAATTTTCAAAACGAAATTAAGGATTTGGGACTGAAGGGAAATGCTGTTTTCTTAAGAGATAAACTAAGGTTTGATGGATCAATAATGAAAGGTTTCTTTCACGATACAATCAAAGATATTTTAGATCATATTAACACGCTTATAGGGAAACATTCAAATGTTAGTCACATTCTTTTAGTTGGCGGTTATGGAGAATGCAATCTCTTACAAGAAGCAATACGAAGAGAATTCCGGAATCAGACATTGATTGTTCCACAGGACTGTGGACTTGCAGTCGTGAAAGGTGCTGTCTTGTTTGGACATAATCCCGAAACAATATCTGCAAGAGTATTGAGATATTCATATTTTGCAAATGCAAGACAATTGTTTGACCCATGCATTCATGACAGGAAAAGAAGATATGTTAATGATTTTAGCGAGGTACGCTGTGAAGGCAGTGTATCAAAAATCGTTGAAGCTGGAGCAACCATTGAATCTAAAGGTTTTAAGATTGAAAATTCAATACAAGGCCCGAACAAAGACAGTAAACATGCAATTTACACGATTTTTTATTCAGAGAAAGGTGACATTTTGTACGACGATTCTGAAGATTGTAAACTTCTTGGGACAATCTGTGTACCTTTGGCAGGTGATGATGAAGAAAAGAAAACATGCAGTGCTGTTCTTACTTTTGGTCTCACTTCTCTTCAACTAAAGGTGACGAATTCAGCAGGCGAGGTGGTAGAAGATTCATTTGATCTTCTGGAATGAGCGACGGGCTGAAACTTTTTTCAGGTCATAATCAAGTAAATGAGTCAAATAGACTTTAATTGCGTGATCGATTATGATATAATAATAAATCACGTCCTATATCTCACGCACTAAACAGATATTAAACCAATAATTCATGTTGAACAATTTGCATTTATGACATACCTTTGATATTAAAACCTATTGATATAACCTATTGATACCATGTTCAGTTTCTTTTTTGTAAAAAAAGACATACAATTACCTTTTCTTTAAGAAAAATTGAAGTAGTCTTCTTTGCAATATTTTGTTACATGTGTAAGTTACTTTTAACG